>PVHT021183556.1:12124504-12189695 GCA_004024745.2 Catagonus wagneri | reverse complement strand
GGCCAGACCCGCGTCCACTCTGCCCACTGGCCCTGTCTACTGCCTACCCTTCTTTATGAAACTCCCCACTGTCACCAAACTAATTTTTTGTAAAATTACAACACTGTTCAAATATACTGGGGATAGGGAGAGAGGAAGGGTCCAAAGTGAACCGTTTCCATCCCTAAGGTAGCCTAGGGTTTTAGTCCAATTTAGGCCACACTGTAGCTAAATTATGGATCATTTGTTCCATAATGATCCAATGTTCAAATGTTTCTTGAGACTCGGTTCTTTGCTAAGCACTGAGGGCTGGAAAGAGGAGGGCATGTTCCTGTCCTCAGAGAACTCATGACCCAGTGGAGGAGGAGATGAATACTGGAGAGGAAACTGTGAGATGATGTGTTGAGACCCAGGACAGAGGTGAGCCCAAGATGGAAACTCAGGAAGGACAATGAACCCCATCAGGGGACACAGAATGAGTCTCAAGCACACCTGTCTGTTTGAAAATTAAACAGGTGAAAGCCAGCTTCAACAGCCTGTATCCTGATATAACCTTCTCTCCCAGTTGACTGTGGTGTGTGTCTTAGAGGAAGGAGGTGTGGTCAGATGGTATAATATTGGTTGTCTTCAATCTGCAGAGTAAATGAGTCCTTACAAGAAAAGGGGGTATTTCCAGGGAAGATGGAAATAGACAATTGGGCACAAAACCTATTATGTTACTAGATATTCAATTTCTTTAACCTTTTTAAGACGCGTAATTTACGATCGGTTCATTTGTAGGAGATTTTTTGGAGATATTCATCATTTGCGGTTTTGAAAAACATAACAAAGAATATTTTCATTTTGGAAAACATAACTAAAAAACCTCATGCCTGGGTCTGAGGGGTGACCACCAGGCATTGGAACAGTGTTGGTTTGTGGACGCACGGCTTTGCCGTCACTCTGGGTACTCCTGGGGGTGTAGGTACAGGAAGCCATCTGACACTGTGAGTGGCTAGCATTCTGTGTCTGTCAGTGTGCATTCGCTTGGATCATGGGGGATGCTGAGGGATTCTTCTGAGGGATTTGTTGTGTCTTAGTACTTGACAGGAAAGGAATATATACAGATATATATATTAATACACATTGTATATAACATGTCATATATAATAAATAATATGTAAGATGTATAACATATTAAACTCCATAAATGTTTGTTCAGTGAATACATTTATCAATAGATTCATTAATTACAGCAGCTCCCTTCCAAGAGCCTTGAATTTGGGCAGCGGTTCTGACACAGAAGGAGGATTTTTAAAACTATCTCCTCCCTTTGCTTTCTTTTTGTATTCTCATTGCTCCCGTAAACCCCTGTCCTGACATCTTCCAGGTCTGAGCTCTTTGTTACCTGGAAGTTCCCGGATACTTAAATAGTCCAAAAATGGGTGCACCTAATTTGAGTGAAGTAGCCAATTCCTCCAGCCTGTGAAGAGAAAGTCTTCAGGCTGCAGTGTCCTGGCAATGCACTGGTTTCCTTTGCTGGGAGCAGCATTCCTCCAGGGCTTGGGGGTTTCTGAAGCCTTTTACAGTCATTAGTAAACTGACACAACATCGCTGTGGGGCTTATCCCCGTTTCAGAGAGGCTCCACAGAGATTAACTGTTGACTAAGGTCACCCAGAGCAGAGCCGAAGCCCGAGCCCCCTCCCCAGGCGCTCACAGAGATACAAATATGGCAAAAAAAATCGCTCTGGAGATGGAAACTGAAAGCCTTTCCTAGCTTGACCTAAGCCTAAATTGGAGATTCTACACATACCTCCTTTCCTTGATAATTAAGTGAGGAGGCTGGGCTTTGGAGGCCCAGAGCGACTGTGAAGGCTGGGCCTCCCTCCACCCTGCCCACCCTTCCAGCCCGGCGGCCGCTTCCCTTGGGGGACCACAGAACTTAATGACTACGGTAGACGCTCTTCCATGGGTTCAGGCTGCTTTGTGGACTTGGCGCAAATGGGTTGGAAGACGTTTTGCTTTTGGAGTGGTGTGTTCTACGTTTTCTATTGCCGTGCAGGGTGCAGGATTTTTTTCTGCATGAATCTTGTCCGAAAACTAGAGCTGATCTTCATGAGGAACTTCACAAGGATCTTTCCTCTGACAGCCTGAGCACCTTGTTTCATTTGGGTAGGAGCTGAATTGGACGGGTAGCCAACTATGTGTTTCTCTGATGGGATAAAGTGGTTAAACCAGAGTAGACTCCAGAGGCCATCTGGTGGAAACATCTCACTAAGAAGTGAGATTTCCCAACTCCTAATTCTTCCTCCCTCTCTCCCATCTTGCTAGCAGAGCATCTTGTACCAGGCTGGTCTTCAGAAAAGTAGATGGTGATGCCTTGATGCTCTGGAGACCTGACTTGTAGGTTAGGGGACAATGCTCCACCTCTGAACACAGGACCCTCTGGGTTGAGCTGGGAAGCTGGGTGGCCCCAGATAAAAAAGCCGTCATTCCCAACCAGAACACCAAAACACCAGGAAAGAGGGCTATTTTAATCTGGAACATTCTCCTCCTCCTCCCAATTCCTTGTTGCAACTAGAACAGAGTAAGATACCAGAGAATTCCCTTGACTGTCCTGATATCCTGAGGGATCACAGATGTCTTTATCAATTTTTAGTCAGAGCAGGGGAAAAAAAAAAAAACCTGGAGGAGAATGGGCCCCACCCTTTGCTCCGGACTTGTGGCCCCGCAGTCATAACCCAAATGGGCTCTTGTTCCTCTTTGGAAAACGCCTGTCTGAATACATGAGCTTAAGAGAGAGGACGTCTCCCTCAAAAATCCATCTCCTTAAATTTTTTGAAAGTTATGCTAAGCAATTGTTATTTGCTTGGCTCACCCTGGGTACTCTATAGAGATATAAGAAAGCATAATTAGGGTTCCAGCTCTCCAAGGAGCCAGAAGCTAATGTGAGGGAAAGACACAGATGACAGAGCTAGCAAGAAACCTACAGCCTGACATGTACAGACAACTTGGAAACCCAGCATTCAGATGAAGCAATCTTCTCTAAACCACTAAGAACACCTAGTACCCCATTTCTCCTTCAATCTCTACTATTGCTGGCTTGACTAGTGCATCCTCACGGGCGTTGGTCTTCTGTCCCCTGATGAGACTAGGGGTTTTTGCAGGCAGAGGTCAGAGTCTGCTGTTTGAATCCCCCTCAGCATCTAGCACAGGACTTGCTACACGGTTGGCCTTCAAAAAATACATATGGCAGCGCAATGATCAAGTGCAGGGCTATAGCCAGCTAGGGAGTCGGGCCCTAAAGGTATTCTGACTCGTGGCCTCTGTTTGATAGGAAAGGATGTAGGTATTCAGGCCTGCTCTTAAAAAAAAAAAAAAGCTGTTTAACCATTTGGGCTTCAGGTGTCTCAAAGGCAAAACAAAATAATGGATTAGACTATAAGACCCAAGGGTTCGAGTCCCACCTTCATCCCTTGTGCTAATCCTTCAAGCATGGGAAGACTGTTTTGTTGCCCCTTCTGCTCTTACCCGAGACTCTCCTGCTTCAAGTTTCTCCAGGCCCATCACCTGGTCCGTGGGTCCCCTAACCTGGTTTCAGGGCCTCATGATTCTAATTCTCTGTCACCAACCCAGTTTGTCAGTATTCCTCTGCTGTGGTCCCAAAGCTGAACCCAATACCTACATCTTATTTCACACAAATCTCTTTTAGGCTAGACCTCCCTCAGTCTATATTTACAGAGTGGTCCAGACCAGGGAATTTCTAACACTTCTTCCCCTCTATCATTCTCTGTGTTGCCGACCTCAGGGTCGGCTAGACTAAGGGAGCCGCCCTCTTTTGTGTTCTTTCTGTACTTTACCCTCACTTTATTCAAGCTCTTAGCTCTTAAATAAATGAATCTGACTTATTTATTTAATTTTAGCGCTGCACCTGTGTCATATGGAAATTCCCAGGCTAGGGGTCCACTTGGAGAGCTGTAGCTGCCAGCCTACACCACAACCAGAGCAAGGCCGGATCCTTAAGTTGTCAGATCCTGAAACCACCAAGCAAGGCCAGGGATTGAACCCGCATCCTCATGGATACAAGTCGGGTTCGTTACTGCTGAGCCACGACGGGAACTCCCTGAACGAATCATGCACTGTGTGCTTACAAGAACAACAACAACAAAAAATCTGCCCAGAGTCACTCAACTCGGGGTGTCTCTTGTCCCAAAACCAAGATATGAAGAAAGTGGCATCCTTTACATAAAAATCAACTCTTTCTTTCTCCCTCTACTTTATGTCTGCTCCAGCTTAAGCTGTGTTTGTCTTCGGGATCCAGGGAGAGCCTGTGGAGTTTGATTCTGATAATGTGATCCTTTGAGAGCTCCTAAATAATGGGTCTGTAACTGAGATTATGGGGAAAAAACACACACAGGGTTGGAAGGAAGGTTGTTCTGACTCCAGTTCTGTTAAACTTTTAATGCTGCTGGAGGGTAAATTGAGTGGGAGAAAGGGAATTTATACTCTCGGTGTTACAGAAGAATTCAGGACTCCCAAACCTCCTAAAATGACCTTTCTTTTGTACCAAAGGCAGAGGAGCTTTCTACTTTTGATAAAAAATGCTGAGGTGTGGTCTCAGAATAAGCCAGGGGTTGGAACTGAAAGGATGGTCCAGGGTGAAAGCAGAGTAGCCACCGAAGCACCAGGAAGTCCTCACAGACCAAATACATCTCTCCCCCTGTCTGGTATGATGGGGAAGTGCCCCCATTCAAATAAACTGTTGCTGATAGGGAGTTCTTCAGCTTCCAGAATCTGCTATTAAAGTGTACCCACCTATGTGATGATTGTTGTACAGCTACAAATGTAATAAAATTCATTGAGTAATTAAAAATAAATAAATAAAGCTTACCCACCTAGAATGGCCAGATCTTCTAAGCCTTGACTGGTAAACAACGTACTTGGAATGAGGCAATAGCTAACTAAGAGCAGATTCCCTTGGGAGTTAGGACACAGCAAACGTGAACAGAGGATGGAGCGCAGGCCCGGGAGAGTGTAACTGCCTTGGGAACAGGACCTGTACCTTATTCATGACTGTATCTCCAAGACCTGGCATAGTATCTTATGTCATACATAAATTTGCCTGCTGAGAGAGAAGTGAAGGAAAACAGGATAGTACCAAAGCCCTCCCCGTTCTCCCCATACCTACACCAGCAACTACTTCCAAACCATCCTTGGGAAAATACCCGCCTCTATATCCGATTCGTCAACCAAAGCAGAAACCCAGAAGACAGCCCAGACTCTTCTCTCTTCCCCTTCCTTGTTTTTACATCCAATCAAGCTTGCTGCTTCTACCTCAGAATAGCTTTTCCGCTTGTCCCCTACTCTCTGTCTGTCCCCACTGCTCTGCATTTGTTCAAGGCTCCATCACTTCCTGCCTGAAGTAGCCAATGGTCCCCTAGTTGGTTGCCCTACCTACGGGCTCTCTCTCCCTGGGTCCGTACTCCACCTCCAGTCAAAGGCAAGTTCAAACACACGCCTGCTCAAAAAATGTTATCATTGCCCAACCACCCCCAACACCACCACTGCATTTAGACCGGAGTCCATACTTGGCCTAAGATTCCCTTAATAACCGACACCTCCCTCCCTAGTATCAGCCTACACAACCCCCTCCTCTTTTTGCACGTTTCTGTTCCTTCCTGTTCGGATGCTGTTCCCTCCTGCCCTGCCCTAGTAACCCTTCTTCATCCCTCACCCAGGTTGGGTATCCTTGATTCTACTGTTTTCTGAGGCAGAGATGGCAGGTACCCTCCCTGTAAATCTGGTACAGGCCTTTGACAAACACAAGTTCTATCATTTTTTGGCTTCCTCGTCTCTTTCTCTAGCAGAACTGAGACTGTCTGGAGAACAGGGATGGTGCCATTCAACTCAACCCTTGGAGCAGAAAGTCTGCTACATGGAAGATGTGTAATGAATGATGCCAGAAAGTTCTTCAAAAGAGATTAGTTGGCCAGACATTCATTCATTCATTCATAGCTATTCTACAAGCCTCCTCTGCTTTGGAGGTAGACTCTGAATAGAGGTTAATTCTAAGGGAACTGGTTTTCTCATTGACTTGATTTCTCCTGGCTCCGTCTTGAAGAAACCAAAATGACAATGTGCATTTCCTGCCTCCCACCCCTCGCTGCCTCCCCCAACACACACACACACACCACACACACACTCACCCCAGCTCAGGGGTTCTGTGGATGAATGAAGACTCTAACGTGTTATTATTTCTCTGGAGAGCAGGCATTGTTACTCTGGGGAAACAAACCAATTCTATGACTCTGAACAAGCAACCACGTACAACAGCTTCAAAGACGATTGATGAAAAGTCAGTCCTCTTCCAGATACCCCTCTGATCCAGAGGAAGCAAACCAGCTCATTGCTTTACCTTCCCCAGTCACAACACCTTGTGAGGGACGGGTCCAGAGTCCCACTCTAATTATACCCTGTTTGACTAGGAAACGAAGCTCCTGATCGCATTCCTAAATCTCCAACCGAGGCGACATTTATAACTACATTAAAAAGGAAATGCTCTTTGCTGTGTGCCTTCACTCAAGATAATTGTACAGTGGTGACAATGTTGAGGGGCCTGAGGCCCTTCCCAAAATGACAGAACAGAACTACGACTCATAAAGTAAAGGAAATAGCAGCTCCCTCCTTGAGCCCTGAACACAAGGGAAATAAGGAGAGCCTTAACCGAAAAGATGAACACATCTCAAGGAACTCCTGAGTCTGGGAACTCGGGGAGTTCCAAAGTCTAATCGTGCGCTGGCACTCACTGCCTTGGTCTTTTTTTATCTCTGCAAAAGGAGGCCAGCTAGGCTGTGCCTTTAACCCAGACCCCAGCTATGGCTGCAGATACCCGGGCAGCTGCAAGTGACCTCGGGATCCAAACACACACCAGATAACATGGCTAAATTAAAAATAATAATAATAATAATAATAATAGGTCTTGCACAAATATGTCTTTCTATTTTCAAATCTTTTTAGTCATCATCATCACTGCTACCACTTACTGAGGGCTTATACATCATGCCCCTTACTTTCCAACACTGTCTATACATTCATTGACTTAATCCTCACAACCCCCAATGGGGCACATTACCATTACTGTCCCTATTTCATTGATGAGAAAGCAGAGTGCACAGAGAGGTCAAGGAACCTGCCCATGGTCACACAGCTAGAAAGAAGTGGAGTTGCAACTCAAGCCAGACAATCTGGTTCTGGTCTAACAACGACTGTCTTATGCAGCCTCCTCCATTTCTCAACCAGTGGTAATTAAAATTATCCCCATAACCATGTCGGGAATCTGGTGATTTCTTTATATTTGTTCCATTTAACAAGGGTCCTCACGGAGTTTGGAATCACTGATTGGGCTAAATAAAAAGGCTGCAGAATTACTCCCTGATCAACATTCTTCCCGCTGACACCTGCATGTGGCCGTCAGCGATCCCTTCCATGAGTTTAAAGAGGGCCTCTTCGTGTGCTTTTAAGGTGCAAGTACCCTGTCAAGGATAGTCAAAGAAATCCCTGGTACCTTAGCATGAGTGAGGTTTCCGGATCATTCCTTCATTAGCAGAACAGAAAAAAAAAAAAAAAATCAAGGATATTAGAAGGATGTCATAGGAAGCAGAGGAAGGGAGGCTTGGGGAGTGGGGGCAAAGGAGAAAAGTGAGAGGGTCCTGAAAAGGATGGAAAGTGAGCACATTTGGAAGCCGTCAGGAAGGTCAAAAATAAACTTGGCCTACTTCACAGTTTTGCCTAGAGCTGGCCTAGGGGCATTCATCAGTACCACACAGGATGACATTTTTGGTGACACGTTTTAAAATCAGTTAAGGGCTAAATCATTATCTCTAGAACTATTACCCTCATCACCTTTTGAGATTAAAAACTACTAATAAGCAACAGGCCAGGCAGATCTGAGATTTTACTTGAGGCAGACCACCGGGCAGAAGTTTGTCAGTCTAGAAACGTATTCATGAACATCATCTGATGACCAGCTTTGATAAAGGGTGCCCTCCTTAATCACAGCATTAAGGAGCCATCTCACTAAGCTGGCTGTTTTCTCCTTTTATCACTGACCGATGAATAATGGAAAGCTAGGGTCCTTTACTTTTGCAAAGACCCCTCTTCCATTAAGCGCAGGCAAGGGCCTCTCAGATTCCACAGTTGGCTAAAACAAGACGGTTGCCACAACACCTACCCGATATCATATCTATACACTTTCCTTAAAAAGAAGAGTAGAAATGTACAATTGGGCTCCTTTTTCAATTACAGAGAAAGGCTGGAAAGCACTTGCAGAGTCTTTGCATAAAGGATGATGTACCTGCCACACACACGCTCAGAATCTAAATGCTCCTGTGTTCCTGGGGCCTGAGGCAGGTAGCCAAGCCGACTCGGGCTCCTCCCCTGAACACGGCATCTCATTCAAAGAGGGACAAAAGTAACCCTTAAGAACACCTTATCCATTGCTGCCTCTGAGTGCTGATGCTCGGGAGTAAGATGTATTAGAGCTACACGAAGAAGGAAAAGACTGGGTCTTCTTCCGGGATGAATGGACTAAAGTCTATTAAACCACTGACCCAGGCTCAGAGATGCCATCACCACCTGGAACACAGAACCACAGTCTCAAGGTCTGGGCAGATGTCGGGAAATCTTTTTAATGCCTTGGTGTTCCAAATTGTACCAGATATGCGTAAGCGATCAACAAACCCTCCACAACTTTAGCACAGACAGATATAAAGAAACCAGAGTGAAAATAAGTGCAACTCAGAAATGAAACAAAAGTAAAAGGGTTTTTTCTCCTCCCACCACCCCTACCCTGAGCTGACACCCCAGCCTAGGACAAAAGAGTTTTTATAGATTTTCTAAGGAAAAAAAAAAAATCTCTGAGTATGCTGTATGTCTTTCTCCCCAAATGAAAACCAAAAATAGATGCTGCTTCCTTAATCTATCTGATTTAGAAATTATTTGGCATTTTTAGAAATTGATTTTTCCAGTCAATTAAATTAGCCAGTAATTTGATATCACTGTCTTATTTCATTATATAGAACACATGCTGAAATGGCACACAACCTCATTTTCATTTATTATTTTTGCAAATTTAGTGCTCATAAAAAGGTGTTGGATTGACAGTGCCAGCAGCTAGACTCTCCCCTGCTGGCTGGGGGAGGGCCTGAGGAGCGGTTACGTGAGCTGGAGCCCGGGCCCATCCAGGCTGGGATTACCAGCTGTGAGACCAAGATCAAGTCCCACGATGTACAGCCCTTTATTCTCTGCTCCAGAATCCGTCCAACTGAACATGATAAATGGCGCCACCACTGGATGGAATCCGCCCCCTCACTTCTCAGTGGCCACCTGGTATTTCTATGATGCCTCTGTCCAAAGAATTTTTAAACACTTTCCAAGTCCGTTCTCCAGCCCTTTCAGAGAAAGACAGATCTCTGAAAGCCTGGAAATTCACTTGGGAGGAGAGAGGACACACACTTCGCTAGAGCAGAGAGGAGTGAGTTTTTGCCTCTCTGCAGCTTCTAAGGGGGTATTGTTAAGTTCTACCATGGGGAGAACGAGGTTGAGCATTTCTTTGGGCTTCCTAGTTTCCTAGCAAGAAATGAAAGCACCGAGCTTTTCCTTGGCTGAGCAGCGGCACAGAAAGGAGACGCAACGGCTACAAGCATGCACCCTAAGACAAAAAGGCAAGGTCAAGATGAACATTCAGGGTTCACCAAAAACGATACCTTTGTCTGATCATCTTTAGTACAAGCACTTCAAAGAATGATCAAAGGTGGCTCCATTAATAATTTCGCCAGGGAAACAGGCACGTAACCCGGGACTGTCCGGGACTACCTGGGGCGTATGCTACGTATGTTGGAATTTACAAACCACCTGGGCAATCCCTGGGTTAAGAATTACTACAAGTCATTTCAGCCTTTTGACTCTTGCCCAATCGGCCATGCTCACTCATTGCAGACTTTGTTAATTTCTCCCAACTTCCATGCTTGGAGTATCCTTCCTAGCCTGCCCTTCATCTAGGCAAATACTACACTTCAGTTAAAACCCAAATGAATGTCCATCTCTCCCACACAGTGCTTTCTGCCAACTCCAACTCATTCTATTCTTTCCCCATTCTGAGTTTTTTTTTTTTTTAGTAGTTATTGTCTGCATCATATAACATGGCTCTGACCTACAGAATGCTTTGGAATTTTTCCATTTGTTGTGTAAGTATAAAGTTCTTTTCCCAATTAGGCTGGAAGCCCCTGGAGGGCTGGGATCTGTCTTATTGCTTCTCCTGCATCCTCCGCAGGACAGCCTCACACCTTATTCAAGATGTTAGGAGAGGAAAACAAACAAGCAGACACACTTCACAGAGACCACCTCGTCAAGCTGAAGAACCTGAGGCCCAGAGAGAAGCAGCTTTCCCTAAGGCCCCTCAGCTCTGACACTACCTGGGGTCAGCTCCCCTACTCTGGGCCTCCATGTAGGATCTGAGCTGGGTCTGTGACCTACGCCACTGCTCACTTCACTGCATGGTACACACAATTTCTTTTTTTTTCTTTTTTGGACTGCACCCGCGGCATACAGAAGTTCCCAGGCTAGGGGTGGAAACAGAGCTGCAGGCCTACACCACAGCCACAGCAACCCGGGAACCAAGCTGCATCTGTGAACTACACCACCGCTAATGGCAACACCGGATCCTTAACCCACTGAGCGAGGCCTGGGATTGAACCCACATCCTCACGAATACTAGCTGGGTTCGTAACCCACCGAGCCACGACAAGAGCTCCCCACTGTGGTATTTCTTAATTAGAATATCTGGACCATAATGACTTGTTTACTTGGCTGTCCATCCACCACACTGGAAAGCTCTGAAAACAGGAATTCTGTTAGACTGATTATCACATCCTCAGTAAATATACATAATAGACCTTCAGTAAATGTAGGCTGGGTGAATGATAGAATAAGTGAACACAGCATTTTCCTTAAGGTAATAATTGGATTGAATCAGATTACTGAACTGTAGTCAGGAGAGAAGAGACAGTATCTTCTCTTCCCCAAGCAACTCATAGGAAATGGCCCAGGGGAGCTAAATCCTGGCTTCTCCTTGCTTTCTAGACTGGCTGGAATAACCCATTTCCACTGGCCTTCCAGCATCCTGCCACGTAGCCTTCTGCTTTTTTTTTCCCCCTTTTTGGGTCGCTCCCACGGCATATGGAAGTTCCCAGGCTAGGGGTCGAATTGGAGCTGCAGCTGCCAGGAACAGCCACAGCCACAGCAACACCGTAGGATCCGAACTGCGTCTGTGACCTACACCACTGCTCTCGGCAACGCAAGATCCTTAACCCACCGAGCAAGGCCAGGGATCTAATCCACGAACTCGTGGATACCAGTCAGGTTCATTACCGCTGAGCCATGACCAGAACTCCCCTTTTGCTGTTTTGGGCACTGAATTCAAAATCAGAGCAAGGAAGCTGAGGGCTGCACCACCACCAGCAAGCCACTGCTTGGGCTTTGGCTTTTCCACCAGAAATAGGGGAAGCCTGGCCCCAAGGACTTGCAGAAGCCCCTCCAACCCTAGGGCTTATTGCCACAAACCCCAGCTCACTGAGCAGTCCTTTAGATAAGTGATGATCCCTGAGCAAGGCTGATCCAGGAGGGCCCTTGATTTTCACCATCAGGGACTGACAGCTTAGCAGACAGAACCTGATTCTCCCTTCAGCTGCTTCCCGATGGAAAAGTGAGCGTCTCACATTAGGTTGCATATTAAACAGATGGGACCTCTTAAAGGTTGGGGGTTTTCCTTTTCTTTCTTTTTTTTCATAAGCTGCTGTCAAGGTGTGTTAGTACCTCTTTATTTAAACAGCCTCCTTAGTCTTGATACACAGAGCTGGGACTCAAAAAAAAAAAAAACTGAGTAGGATAAATAATCTATCATGCTAGCAACATAATTATAAGAACATATGTTAGCTCGAACTAGCTATATTCTAGTCATATTAAGGGTACGTGTGGGAGAGAGAAGGATGGCAGGAGCATCTCAAAATAGTTCAGGCGGAGGAAGAGTGCTATCGGGCTACATGGGAATCCAGACTGCTTTCCCGGAGCCTCACTCTGGCATCCGTAGCACCCCCGGCGGCCGCCCTAGGTGGTTGCCTGCCGTGAAACGCAGCCGCTTGGGTCTGGAACTCCAAGCCGGCCTCTCCCTGCGAGGCGTCCCCGCCTGAGCACATGGGGCAAGCAGAGGGCGTTCCTGTTTCCCCCAGTCCCTCTCTCGGCCCGGTGCAGGGAGAGGACGGGTCCAGGGAGAAGGATTCCCCAAGAGGCAAAGGCAAACCAAGTCGGGTCTCGGTTCTCCCGAATGCCGCTGTGAGGCACAAGAAAAAAAAATCCATGTATTTTGACAGCCTTCACCAAGGGAGTCACTTGAGAAAAAATTAGATAGATAGATAGATAGATAGATAGATAGATAGATACATACATACATACATACATACATACATACATACATGCATACATACATAGATACACAGATAGAGATCCATAGATGATAGATAGACAGACAGATATTTCAGCTGCCACTTCACCTCTGCTCATCTAGACCTTGTCCACATCTTGCAAGGGCTACTCAAATCTCCCTTCTCGCCTCACCCACCGCCAGCCCCTCCCACCCGCCGCCCTCAGGAGCTTGTGCGCATCTTCAGGCCTCCCTCCCACAGGGAGCCTTTCCCGCTCCCTACACGGGTTTGGGTCCCCGGGTTATTAGCTGCCATGGCACCCCGCAGTTCTGGATGGTACCGATATTCACTGCACTTGTAATTATATCATGTCTGTCTTCCCCACATGGACCGCTGCCCCTGCAAAGGTAGAAGCTGTGCCTAATTTGTTCACCACGGTGATGGCTACCGTGGGCTTGGAGACCTGGGGTCTCCGCTCTGAGGACACAGACACAGCTTGCCAGCCTGGGAGACGCCATAAACAAGGTGCCCCAAGAACCACCCTACGCTGGGAGGATCAGAGAGGGCCTGCAGAAGAAGGCCCAGTGCGCATCTTTGAAAACAGCTTGGGGCTGCGGCAGAGTGGAGAAACCACGCACAACACCGTGATCAGAGAACAAGGATGGCTGCATGGGCTTCCCTGCTGCCGGGTCCTTAAGCAGAGGTGCAGATGCTGTCAAGTTTTTGCTCTAGGAAGTTAATTCTGGGGCAGAAGGGCCTGGAGACAGGAAACTGGCTGCAAGGCCATTATATTTGCCACGGTGAGAGATAAGGGGCTAAATTAGTGTAGAGGCCATGGGAATAGAGAGGAGGGGAAATTTCCAGAGATATTTTATGGGTGGGATTATTATGTATTTTATGAGACTCTTATTTGGGGGAGCTTAAAAAGTTAAGGGCGGGAGTTCTCTTGTGGCAGAGTGGGTTAAGGATCTGGCGTTGTCATTGCAGCAGCTTAGGTTGCTGCTGTAGTGTGGGTTCCATCCCTGCCCTGGGACTTTCCACATGCCATGGGTGTGACCGAAAAAAAAAAAAAAGGTTACGGGCATAATAGAGATTTAATACATACTTGTCAACCTGTAGAATACATAAGCTCATGTGTTCAGAAGCATATATGAAAAGGAAAAAGGATTTTTACAAAAATATGTTAATATTGGTATTTATACACATTTTCTATATTTTTAGGTAGTCTACTGATGTTTTTAAAAGGACAAGAAATAAAAGACATGAGGGAAGGGAAAAAGGAAAGTGCTTGGGAGAGTCGACCGCTTGTACTTTCAAAACTTGCATTCATTCGCAAAATGCAAGACTTGCGTTAGCAAGCGCCATGTTCAAGGGCGCTTTCACTCAACTGTTCCCAGTTGAGTTGCAGCCCTTTCAAAGCTCTCATTTTGGTTCCATTTGATTCTAGCTTCTGTAGAGATAAGAAATTGAAGTACTGATGTACATTTTCTACACTCCCCCCAAGCAGACGGTAACATGTACAGGTAGGTCTGCAGGGGGAGGGGGAGGGAGAAGTCTGATCCGGGAACAGCAGCAGAGCAAGCGGAAAGGCAAGGATGGAGCCTTATGGGGGGACAATGAGGGGGACAGGTGGTACTGCTGATTCAGCGAGGCTTTAATGGTCACCGGCTCTCCGATTCTTACCTATTTTCACTTTTAAATGCTAACATCTAAACAGTATTCTTTCCCAAGATGACACACAATCAGAATTGAATGCAATCCAGACTATTATGTCAGCAGCACTGATATAGAACACATGACATTTGCGCTTATCCCCAAGGAAACGCTGCTCATCAAGTGGAGGAAAGCAGGAAGTCCAGGTTGACACAGCAGCCACCGCCGTGTATTTGCCAGTATCCATGCTGATAGACTGGAAATCTTGGCGAGGACCTCATTTGTTGCCTTGTCTTCCACTGCTCTTAAAACATGAGCGGGGGCGGGGGGGGGCACGGTGGACCTGACAAGGCACTCACTGCCACTCTTTGAAAACAAGATGGGGACTTCCTGTCCTGGCTCAGCAGAAACGAACCTGACTAGTATCCATGAGGACACAGGTTTGATCCCTGGCCTCGCTCAGTGGGTTAAGCACCTGGCATGGCTGTGAACTGTGGTGGAGGTAGTAGACACGACTCAGATCCTGCGTTGCTGTGGCTGCGGTGTAGGCCGGTGACTACAGCTCTGATTTGACCTCTAGCCTGGGAAGCTCCATATGCCACAGGTGTGGCTCTAAAGACTAAAATAAAAATAAAAAACACCCTCTCTGGCTTATACGGTTGTTTAAAAAAAAAGGAAAAGAAAGATGGCTGTGGGATTTTAGTGCCAGACTGTCTTCTGCCTCCTAACACCTCACCTCTCTGCTAAAACTGCCATTTCGCTTCCAAGAGCTGACCTTTCTGCCCACAGATGATGCAGACAATGGTACTCTGCATGAGAAAATACAAGATTAAAAAAAAAAAGACAAAAAAGGATTTCCCGTCATGGCTCAGCAGGAATGAGTCTGACTGGCATCTATGAGGATGTAGGTTCGATCCCTGGCCTCGCTCAGTGGGTTAAAGATTCAGTGTTGCCATGAGCTGTGGTGTAGGTCGCAGACACAGCTTGGATTCTGCCCTGCTGTGGCTGTGGCCTAGGCTGCCAGCTGCAGCTCCAATTTGACTCCTAGCCTGGGAACCTCCATATGCCACAGGTGCGGCAAAAAAAAAAGAAAAGAAAAAGAAAATACAAGATATTCTGCAAGCTACTTTCATACATATTTCCTCACAAGCATCTTGCCAGATAAACAAATGCTCTAAAGTACATTGGGTAGTTACTGTTAATCCTGTTGGGAAAATGAGAAACTCACGTTTAAGGATGGCAAAGTGATTTTGTCCTGTGTCCCCTTCATAGTTCAGAAGCAGAGACATTTCCACTCCTCTGTGGGCTGCCTGAACCATGCCCACTGCCTCCCATTGTCCCCCACCACCACCTCTGGAACACTAGCTTTTGGCTGGATCCTGCACATTACTGAATTCTGTTCAAGGATGGACCAGAAATAGAGAGGACCAGGGTACAAAAGAGGCCAACGTCAGCCTTCCTGTTAGTTAAGCCAAGTAAGACAATGTTTATAAATGCAAGGACTGCCCTGTAACTCAGACAAAAGAGGAGCCGGACCGGCACCCCCAGTTTGGGGCGAGATGGAGGAGAGAAGAACCGAACTGGCCAGGCTCCCCTCCGCAGCCAACCGAGAGGGTGACTGCGAGAAACACTGCTGTGTTTCTTCCTGGGAGCTCCCCGGACAGACAGCTAATTCACACGGTGATCCGAGCCCTCCAGAGGTGGCCTGCTCATTTCCAACCAGCGAGGAGCTGATGGAGGCAGTTCCTGAGCAGACCCCAGACGGCAACTCACACCTGGATTCCACCCGCCCGGCCCGGCCCCACTGTGAGCCTCCCGAACAGAAACAGCCCAGTCGGCCCAGAGCAGGAAAAGGTAAAAGTAAATAAACGCTGCCTTAATCTCTCCCGTAGATTGGAACAATCTGAACCAACCTGTAATTTCATCCAGACATGCGGGGAGAATAATTTTTAAAGCTTTGCAAAACATAAACGCACCTCCACTCATTATGATTTCCCGGGCATTTTTTTTTTTCTTCCTGCCCCCTTCTCCATCTGTACTTTATTCAATGAACACATCTGCATTCCTTCTCTCTCTCTCTCCCTCTCTCTCTTTTTTTTTTGGCCAGAAACTCTATACAACCTTATCACTGACACCTCTCTGCAGTTTCAAATTCCAACTTTGTGCCAAATCCCCATTTCCTGCTGCTTAATTTCCATTCATTTACTCTTGTTTTTGCTTCTTCTGCCATTCCCAGCATGGACCAGCTCCAGCCCAGCTTCTTCTAATTTTTTAAGGAAGGCTCCCCATCGAGTGCTATTGGAATCTGAGCCTATGCTCCATGCCAGTGACTGGCCATTGTTTATACTACCTAACAACAGTTGCCAATAGGACTGCTTCTTTCCCTTTCTTTGTTTCCCTCCCTGAGTGTATATACTCAGGCCCCAGAGAACTTTCTCCCTGCATATGGTTGACCCAGTGGGTCTGGTTTTATTATTACTGCACTCGAATCTGAAGTAGCCTTTTCCATCTCTTTTTCAAGAGGAAAAAAATCAAATAAAGTCGAGCCTGGATGTTTTGTTTACCCTCCTCTTAGGGACCTGAGCAGCTTTAGCCTGTGCTAAACTGCTGTAATGACTGGGTCCTTCAGAGACTCACCAAGCTAGGAAGTAAAAGGACATGGAAAAAAAGGTGGGTTGGGGGATTTGCTGAGGCCAAACTTACAGACAGGCAGAGGAATGGCCACTCTTGGGCTCAAGGACGTTGAGATTTGTTAAGATCATTCTGCAAAGACAAAAGCAACCTAGGGTGGATTTTTCTGGCTTCCAGGACGAGAAAGATTCATGTTTAAAATATGCTCTTATAAGCAAATGAATTGGGATATGAAAAGGTAACCAACAGTTTCCTTCCCGCAGTGGAAGTCTCCTGTTTGGGGAGGTTCTCTGGCTCTTTATTTTGCTCCTCTTAAATCCATAGCCAGACCACCAGCTTGGTCCTTCACACCAGAGCCATTCTGTCTTCATCGCGAATATCTCTGCCTCCAAGTTCGGCGCCCCTCTTTCTTTGCCTCTGGGTTTCGTTACCTCTAATTACATGTCTGCAGCCCCATCTAAAACATGGCATCCAAAATGGAAGGGTTAAAAGTCAGGAATGGGACCCCTCATAAGCAAATGTCATCAAGGCTGGAGAAAAGACAGTTGTCCGTCGTCCCAAAGTCTCCTGATCACCCCTCCTCCCATCTGCCCCCACTACAGCCCCTAAGTTATAGAGCAGGCTCCTTAAAACCCTGCTACACCAAGTTTTCTCTGTCCATCTGGCCTCCGGATTCCCAATATCAGGTTCTCTCTGAAGCTGCACTTAAAACATTTTGTGTCCAAGAGGAAAAGCTTCCATCCCACAAAGTTTGAAATGTTCTCAGATGCTTTCTTTCCCCAGCTTCCAGAGCAATAATATTACTTCTCAGGAGAGCAAAGGACAGGTGCCTTTTTACACGGTTTTATGGTGCAGGTGTGCCTCTAAAACATTACCTTTTGTTAACTGACTTTATTCACATTTTAAGAGCAAAGTCATTTTTCCAGTAGAGCAAAGTTGGGTTATCCTCCTGACCCAGCCCAGGCCAACAATCGCTCAAGCAGTACCATGTGAATAACACCAAATACCTGAAAGCATTTCTCAGACTTTTAAAACTGTGTGTGTGTGTGGTGTGTGTGTGTGGTTAGTCCATGTGTGTGTGGTCCATCTTAAGAACAGGAACAATAATTCGGTAATAAAAGTCCATTTTGCAGATAAGAAACAGTCAATGAGTTCCTGTCATGGCTCAGTGGTAAGGAACCTGCCTAGTATCCATGAGGATGAGGGTTCAGTCCCTGGCCTCACTCAGTGAATTAGGGATCGGTGCTGCCACGAGCTGTGGTGCAGGTCGCCAATGCGGCTCTGATTCTACCCCTACCCCGGGAATTTCCATAGGCCTTGGGTGAGGCCCTAAAAAAAGGGGAAACAGTCAATAGTTCAGAGTCTCATGGTTCAGTCTCAGAAAAACAGACTCACTGTGCATTAACCATTAGAGGTCATCTAAATAACAAAATGTTATATTGTGAAAGACATGTAGAATTTTAAAACAATAAAGATTTGAACCTGTAAACGTGTGTGCCTTTTAAAGAAGGATACATTTTAAATATATTTGAGTGATTGCTGGGAAGTGTGAAAGACTTGTTCTGTGTCATATCGGAAGAGAAACATGTTTATTACAAAAATGTTCTTTTAACTATATACTGTATAACAGGGTAAAACAGTGTTATATAGAATAGAGTTGTATGAACGCCATTTTTAGATAAATTGCTATGGAGCAAAGGTATTTAAATGAGCTAGTTGAGTTGGATGAGACTTGTTTCAGGTTTGCTGCTAGAGAACAAGAATAAAATGATTGTTTTCCAGAAAATATTTAATTTACTCAGAAACATAAGTTAAATATTTTTAAACGTGTATATCTAATGGTACAGAAAATGGAATAAATACCATCGTGTATAGAAAACTGAATCTGACCACATATTAATGAATAAATGAAAAAGTGATTTCAGAAAGAAAAAAAGTTCACAGTCATGCCCAAGGGTAAGTCTAAGGCAGGGTAAACATGAACAGTCCAAACCCCAGACCATTTGTCTTTCCTGGTTTCTGGCAGGGCTACCGTCGAACCCATCTATTACCCTGAAGTCATTATCTTCGAGCATCTGGGGTGGGGGCAGGGGAGTCAGGAAGAACTTCACTGGCGACTCAGAGATTATGACCATCCAGCCTCACTTTGTTCCTCCAGCCTGGGCTCTCTGGACCACGAAGGGCAGACTCAGCCCTTGCTCGGGTAGGTAGGGATACTCAGTACCATGACCTCATCTGAACTCTTGATGGAAGGAAAGGCTGTCATCAGATGGACAGTCTATTTCAAAAGCAGGAGTTCAACTAGAAGGACCGATCCCACACCCCAGGGCCAGCTGCGGCTCTCTTCCCCCAGCTCAGGGTAGGCTCCCTAAAGCTAGCTTATAAAAACAGGCAGTAAGGCCCATTGTTCCAACCATGGAAGGCAGAGAAAAACCACTGCCTCTGAAAACTTGACATACAAATAAACAATTAGATAGCCAGGATAAATAGTCATCGGATCTCACCAGCATAAGAAATGACTGAGGGATGAAAACTGCGGGGTGGGGGTGGGGGGCATTACTATCATTTGTCACATCAACAGTCAAGCTGAACCCCACTGGAAAGGTACAATTTGCTGTAAAATTTCTGCTTTGCTGGAGGACACTTGCAAGATGCTTTTCGCACAGGATGAGTCAGTAAAAGAAGAAACGGTCCCCTGAAAATATTGCACATATTCAAGAGCCTTTACTCTTTGAAATTGTTCTTTCCCTAAAGCATCATTAAAAGGTCTTCGGAGAGCTGCAGGTGTTGGGTTGGTCAGAGTTTCTTGTCCAGTGAAGAATCACTGGTATGTTCTTCCGAAAGCCAGAATATAATATGTAAGAATTAAATCTGCTTAGAGGTATCTTTCCCCACCTCTTCCAGTTCCCCAATTTTAGATTCCTAAAACTATGAATGACAATAATTCTATTGGAATATAAATATAAATGCATGTTAAAAAAATATATATATCCATATATGTTTTTAAAATGTTAGATGTAAATAATGATGTCAAGAGCAGGATAACTGCCCCTCTCTCCAGAAGCAAGAAGTGTTGGCCCCAAGGTAAATATGCCAGGTGCCAAGAGGTGGCAACTTCTTGGGATTAGCTTCTACCTGTCTGTTATTCAGACATATCTGAATCTAGCCTCTCAACCCAAAGCTATCACGGGTTAACACCGTGGGTTAATCCATCAAGGGTTAACACCACACACTTTCTTGTTATCCACACAGCCTGACCCCCACCCCACCCACAAAAAAAAAACTGCCAGTGAGTGACATCAACATGTTTTCCTAGACTAACAAGCTTCTCTGTTCTTCAGCAGCCAAAAACTTTTAAGTGGCTCTTAAACCAAGACAGCCCAAGGAAGAATAATGTCAAACCCAAGCCACAGTTCCGTGGTGTGAACACAAAATCTACAGACTCCGAGTTCAAAATGATTTAGAGACAGTTTGATCAGAGGCAGATGTAAAATGGTGTCTCACTGGAGACAGGCCAGGGGCTATCAATCCGAATCCCCTACAACAAGTGATGTCATTAGTCAGAATCAATACATTATGGAGACAATTTTCTCTTTTGTCTCTTGGCCCAGGGAGTTTTCCGAGTTGCATTTCATCACTAGATTGCAAGGCACTCATATTACAAAGTGGCTGACAGGAATCACAACCAGGACTCCGTCACGTGGCTCCTTGGAGAAGTAGGGGGAAAGTTTAAGGATTAAATCCAATTAGACATGGGAGACTTGGAAAAACCAGTCCAAGGTCTTGGTTGGCAGGTCAGCACTGAACTTGTCTAATCCATTCCTGTTGCTTATATAACTTTGAAGGGCGTGACTTTAGACTCGCAGTTGTAAGGACAATATGGGGAGAGATGCTGAGTTCAGGTCCCCCCGGAAAGAAATCACCTGATCACCTTGGCTTAGCCAAGAATTAGGGAATAACTCGCTGCCCAAGGGCAAGACTTCTAGCCTTTGGCCTCTGTGCCCTCATTTTCTCCTCCCTGAGGCCAGAGAGCCCCATTTACCTCTAAGATCTTCACATCCCCAACTCTCTTCTTAAATCCTGAAAGAGGAGTTCCTGATGTGGCTCAGTGGTAACGAGCCTGACTAGTGTCCATGAGGACACAGGTTCGGTCCCTGGCTGCACACAGTGGGTTAAGAGTCCAGCGTTGCCATGAGCTGCGGTGTAGGTCGCAGACACGGCTCAGATCCTGCCATTGCTGTGGCTGTGGTGTAGGCAGGCAGCTGCAGCTCCGATTTGACCCCCAGCCTGGGAAATTCCATACGTTGCACGTGTGGCCCTAAAAAGCAAACATAAATAAATAAATAAGTAAATATCCCTAAAGAATGGCCAGGGTGTGGCCACTTAATATGAGAGCAGTTCTGTAACACCCTTCCCAGATGTGAACGTGTAGACAACCCTTCTTTTACCATTGACGTGATCAAGGATATTTTACATCATACATAGCCTCATGTTGTCTTTTAGGATCTTCCAGTGCTCTCTGAAGAGGTATGATAGAGAGTAGGAAAGAAAACAGGAAAATTAAAGAAAATGAGACTCTCATTTCCTAACTGCCTTCAAGCTCTTCCTAGAGAAAAAGCCTCTATTCGGTCCCTTGTGTGTCTCCAATACAGGGTATTTTTCCAGCTCACTGGTATTTCATAAACACCATTTGTTGTCATGTGGTTAAATTAAAACTGAGGATATCAAACATCAAACAGTATGTTAATGTCAAGTATGCTTGAATAAATAGTAAGAGTTCAACTGAATGGAATATGTGGATTGCTAGCTAATTAAGCAAGAAGCAGGTGTGAAAAAAAATCTAATTTAGGCAATTTTTTATAATTAATAATGTTTACTTGTAGTACCCTTCTAATGGGGCTCCAGTTTAGCCTCTTGTGAATTGCTAGGAGTTTACTCCAGTATTTTAAAATTATAATTGAATGGAGAATTTTACGAGCTATCAGGTTTCCTTGCTGATGATGAAGCACTCTGTACATAGAAAATTCCTGACAGTACCTGGTATCAATAGGATCAATTAGCAAATCATCCCCAGCAATTAAAACTTAAAACACACACACAGGCGTACGTCCACACCTAAAAGTTCTCTTGTAAACCCCAGCATCAGTGGAGGTAGAAGAGAGCTTGCATGAACCAATGCGAAGGAAAATATCCTACTCAAACCAATCACTGGACATGGATGATGAGGGCTTTGTTGAGTGTCTGCAAAGAGCAGTGACAGAGAACATTTTGTTACAATTAGGGACCAAAAAATTAAGATCCTATCTAAACTGTCCTGGCAAATTGCATACCACCAATCAATTAATCCAAGTATACATTTAACTTTGGTTTTCTTTTCCAAGAAGCCAAATGGAAGGAGAGGAGGAGAAAATGTCCACAGATGTGAAAACAGACCTGGACTCTTTCACAGACGTGACATATCTACTGCATTTAATTAAAAGAAGAATGTATGAGAACAATGTATCTTTCTCAATTGGGTCGAGGGAACAAAACAGGACTGGATTAGATAGGACAACTGCAATCTCGAGAGACAGTCCCATGTTTAATGGGAGCACCACATGTTTGATATGCAGGGAAGTAAGTGGGTGTCCTGGACACAATCCACTATTCATCATAATACCACAGTCCTGTTCATTCCCAGAGAAGAGACTGAAAACCATGAAACCATATGTAGAATATTAAAAATCATTTAACGTTAAAGTGCACATAATGAAAGCATGCACTTTGGGCAAGGCTGCAGTCCAAGAGAGCTCTGAGAAATCTCCAGTTCAGTAGATAACGGTTGTAAAGGTAAACTGAGTTGTACACACACACACACACACACGCTTACAGAAACTCAGTCCTTGGTTCTGCGATGCTGCTTTTTCTCACTGTTTTCCTTACTGATTTCTGTAGTGAGGTCAGTATTAATAATTGATGGAGCAGTGATACCTAGAGCATCAGTACATTAATTTATAATTAAAGATGAGAAACACCAGTTCCTCTCTCACCACCCATCAGCTGGTATTTTTTATAAACACACACACACACACATCTATGGCAGATATAACATTGTTCCGTAGACAGAGTCAATAACCTTACTCTATTTCCATGGTCTTTTCATTGCCACTGAATTAATCACAGCCCTGCCCCGAACCACATGGAATTTTATTTCCCCTAAGAGCGATGTTTACTTTGGGTTACTTTGTTGGAACTCAGAGTACTTATTCAGTCTATAAAGATTTAGTGTAACACATTTTGTTCGGCAACCTTAAAAGCATGCACTGACAGACATTGTCTTATAGTGCTTTGCTTCTCTGCGGATTCTGTACGTGCATCTAGGTCCCCAGCAAGACCTGGGGACCAGCTCCCTCCCAGGGGCGAGGAAATGCTAACACCTTTGGAGAGTGAGAGTTCTATTTATTTTCCTCAGTTGCCAAAAATAATATATGGAGTGAAAAGTGAATGCCCCAAACCTAAGTGTGCACCTGGGGAGAAATCCTACACGTCAGCTTTTAGCAGGAGATGACAGACACAGAGATGGTACAACTCAAGCTTTCGGTAGTTTGAGTCTTACCATTCTAACTAAAAACACGGGACAGATGACTGCCAAAAGGCCACCAGAGGACATTAGAGTCCCCTGCTGAAGGGAAGGCACCCCCTACCCTAAACCCTTCCCCCCAAACTCATCATGCCTCTTCTGCCCGTTGACTCTGCCCCTCAGTGGGAGCCCCTGGCATGGCCGTGATGGCCTCTGATGCAGGTTTAGCAAAGTGTTTCTTGTCCTCGGCTACACGGACTGCAGGTGACACAGCCTGATCCATTCGACAGGAGGAATTGTGGAGAAGGGGTGCCACCTCCCATTCTGATCATCTAGGTGGCAGGCAGAAACAGTGCAATGGGGGAGAGGCCAAAGGGAAATAAAGGTGGGGAACTGCTAGCAACCCAGCCGTGGGGACCTATTCCATTCCACTGCAGGTAGGGCTGGCTCCTTCTCAAAGGGAAAGGGGGCTTTTGCTCAAAGCCTGAGGTTTAAGGGACAGCAACATCTAAGGAGGGGATGGGGGGCTACATAGGTTCTGGAGTTTGATGAGTAGCCTGGCAAGATAAGAACAGGCATATCTGAGATAGGTGACTGAAAATTGTCCCCGGCCCCAGGCAGATGGAGCAAGCCAGGTGCAACACTCTCTTCCTAGCCCAAGTCTATTTCTAGGAGACCCTGGGGCCCCAGGGAATCACTTCCTGGACTTTGCCCTCACCCCCACATTTATCAAACAACAAAACACCAACTCAGGCAAAAAGGAAGGGAACAGTGGTTGCAAGGAGGTAACTGCAGTCTGAGAACTTTGCTGCAAACAGCAGGGGGGCTGTAGCCCATTGTATAAAGAGGTGGAGGGTTCTGAACTATCTTTGTGAACAAATCCAAGTTCTTTCTCAGCATCCTGATGAGAAGGTTGCTTTGGCCCCTCTCCTCCCTGTGTTCCTGAGAAAAGGCCAAGCCTGTTACACTCCTTCCTTCCTGTTGCTTCAACCTTCTTGTCATTGAGCTGATGAGAGAGTCGACAAAGCAAGGCAAACCCAGACGGTCAGCATGCTGCAGTGCACAGGAAGACAAGGACGAGTGCGCAAGGAGCCGGGCACCCTGCCTGGTGCACAGTTGGCCAGAGATGTTTTCCTGAGGTCTGTCAGTAGATGACCTGCCCAGACACCAGCCCTGAATATATATAAGTCCTTGAGTCAGTATCAACAATGACGTTATTAGAGAAATGCAAATCAAAACCTATGAGGTACCACCTCACAATGGCCAGAAAGGCCAACATCAAGAAGTCTACAAACAGTAAGTGCTGGAGAGGGTGTGGAGAAATAGGAACTCTATTACACTGTTGGTGGGAATGTAAATTGGTACAACCGTTGTGGAAAACAGTATGGAGATTCCTTAGAAAACTAAAAATAGAATTACCATGTGATCCAGCAATCCCACTCCTGAGCATCTATCCAGAGAAAACCATGACTCGAAAAGACACATGTACTCCAGTGTTCATTGCAGCACTCTGTGCAATAGCCAAGAAATGGAAATAACCTAAATGTCCATTGACAGAGGAGTGGATAAAGAAGATGTGTTACATATGCACAATGGAATATTACTCAGCCATTAAAAGGAAAAAAATACTGGCATTTTTCAGCAACATGCATGGACCTAGAAATCATCATGCTAAGTGAAGTCAGTCAGACAATGAGACACCAACATCAAACGCTATCACTTACATGTGGAATGTAAAAAAAGGACACAATGAACTTCTTTGCAGAACAGATACTGACTCACAGACTTTGAAAAACTTATGGTTTCCAAATGAGACAGGTTGGTGGGTGGGGAAGTGCACTGACGGTTTGGGATGGAAATGCTATAAAATTTGGTTGTGATGATTGTTATACACCTATAAATGTAATAAAATTCATTAAGTAATTAAAATAAAATTTCATATTTAGATTAAAAAAAGCAATGATGGGAAAAGTGATCATGGATAGGTTGCAAGGGATATAGCTACAAGAGATGGGAAAGAGGCTAATCAACTAATTCATCTTCAGTGAGGAGGCAAGAAAATGCAGATAAGTCTACACATTCAGGGAATCAAACCTCTAATGAATGGTGCACCCGACACGTTACTGGATGGGAGCTAACACTGGGTGTTAGTTGGAAAGGGAAAGATAATATATATTTATTAAATCATTGCTAAGGACAGAGGCTAGAGGTAAGAGCTTGGAAATCTATTGTTAAATCTTGAAAGTAAAAACAGAAAATAGAGCTTTTTCTTGAGTAGAGGATTGGGTTGTACATGTACACGTGTTGGGGGTGGGTGGATGCATTTAATGACTAGGATGCTTACCCACTTTCCACGAGAGGTAGCAAAGTGTTCAGACTGTGTTCAGTCCTGTTCCCCAATTTACTAACTTGGGCTAGTTGCTCAAGATCTCTAAGTCCTATCCATTCATATATAAAATATGGGTCATGACAGGACCGCCACCTACGAGTGTAATTGTGAAGGTGAGATGAGGTAGCCAGGTGAAACACTTCTTACTGTGCCTGGGCACACACAGTATGTACTCACACAAGTACACACATATAGAATACACTAATAATATCCAGCTTAACTGAAAAAAAATCAGGATAAAAGCTTTTAAATCTCTCTATAAAGGCAGCAGGTGGTCATTCTTCTGTACACTGATGGGCTATTCAGAAAAAGATCAGGCACCTGAGAGCTACTTAAGGATCTCAGTGAATCACATGATCGAAAGTCCTCTTCAACATATGGGTGGCCAGCAGGCAAATGAAAAAACAGTCAACATCATTAATTATTAGAGAAATGCAAATCAAAACTACAGTGAGGTACCACCTCATATTAGTCGAGCAGTCATCAATAAGTCAACAAATAAATGCTGGAGAGGGTGTGGAGAAAAAAGATACTACCCTGTTGGTGGGGATGTAAATTGGTACCATCTCTATGGAAAACAGTATGGATGTTCCTCAGAAAACTAAATATAGAACTACCATATGATTCAGCAATCCTACTCATGGGCATATATCTGGACAAAACTATAATTCAAAAAGATACATGCACCCGTATGTTCACAGCAATACAATAGCCAAGACATGGAAACAATCTAAATGTCCATCAGCAGATGAATGGATTAAGAAGATGTGGTACATACACACAGTGGAATACTACTCAGCCATAAAAAAGAAGAAAATAATGCCACTTGCAGCAACATGGATGGGACTAGAGACTCTCATACTAAGTGAAGTCAGAAAGAGAAAGACAAATACCATATAATACCACTTATATGTAGAATCTAAAATGTGGCACACATGAACCTATCTACAGAAGAGAAACAAACTCAGACCTGGAGAACAAACTTGTAGTTGCCCGCAGGAAGGGGTAGAGAGGAATGGGATGGACAGGGAGTTTGGGGTTGGTAGATGCAAATTATTACATTTAGAATGGATAAGCAATGCAGTCCTACACAGCACAGGGAACTATATCCAATCTCTTGGGATAGACCATGATGGAAGATAATATGAGAAAAAGGTATAACTGGGTCACTTTGCTGTACAGCAGAAATTGACGCAACATTGTAAATCAACTACAATAAAAAAAAATGTTTTTTAAAGTCCTTTTCAAATGGATATTAAGGTCCCTGGTCCCTGGGTTCTCCCTGTATCAGAGAATCCTTCTTTGATAACATCCCAAAGTCAAAGCTTCAGGAATAAAGAATTGTCTAAGAAGATGTAGGTTCAAGCCTGATTCACAACAAAATCCATCACTGAAAAGTTGAGAAATTCTTCCCTGGTCCATATGTGAATTGCTTTCCTGATGTCTAGAACTAACTCAGTTTCTGGTGGACAGCCTAGGAATCAGGGATAAAAAAAAAAAAAATACATCAAGCAATGTGAGCTAGAAAGGAGGGTCTGAAATCAATGGCCTGTTCACCCGGGCTTATGAGGGCAGGGTGACGGGGCCACCAACCCCCTCTTGAGCCCCACGGAGCCTGGGGCTCTTTCACGGACTGGCAGGAAAAGCAGTATCAACATGTGGGGAGCACCCATCCTGGGAAGACACTTTCTAAAGTGAGACTGTAAAAGGGGCAAAGCAAATTTTAAATGAGAACCAGAGTACATCTCAGGACGTAGTAAATTTTCGTTGCCGTCATATTGTTTGGAAGGTCTTTCTCACCCGGGGAATCTCATTCGAAGCAGGGTAGTTAAAAGCTCAGGCTCCAGAGTCAGACAAATCTGGGTTGCTGAGTAACCATGGGCAAGGAATTTCATTTCTCCTGGCACCCGTTTCCTCAACCATAAAACCTGGATGACGACATTACCGATTTCTTAGGGCTGCGGTAAAACTCCAGAGGGGTGATGTGTAAAACAGGCTTAGTACAGGGCCTAATACATAGCAAATGCTCGACAAATGTGAGCCATTATGATTTATTATCCTCACCCCAGGCCTCTGAAAGAGATTTTATTATCTTCTCATTATCAAGAAGGAAATGGCCACACAGAGGTGAGTGACGTGGGTAAGGTGCTGCCTGTCCATTTCCATCACTCGCTCTTCTGGTCCCGTTCTTTTTTTTTTTTTTTTTTTTGCTTTTTTAGGGCCTCACCCATGGCATATGGACGTTCCCAGGCTAGAGGCTGAATGGGAGCTACATCCGCCAGCCACAGCCACAGCCACAGCCACAGCCACAGCCACAGCCACAGCAACACCAGATTTGAGCCACGTCTGCAACCTACACCACAGCTCACGGCAACGCCAGATCCTTAAACCACTGAGCGAGGCCAGGGATCGAACCCACGTCCTCATGGATCCTAGTGGGATCCATTTACTGCTGAGCCAGGAAGGGAACTCCTGGTTCCATTCTTTCTGATCTGCTTTCAAAAGAGCCCTTTGGATCCCTGGCCAGACAAGCGCTGCAGGTAAGGCAGGAAAGCCTCCGGGTTGGTTGCTGACTTTCCCATCCTGAGCTGGTGCCAACACGTAAGTGAAGCTCAGTGCCCTGCTCTCCCCACTGCTGCCCCCCTCCCCCGGAAGCTTCATCTGCTCCGCCTCTGGGAGCGCATGTGGGTCTCCAAGCCCGGCGCTGAAGCAGGTGCGGGCATATTTTAAGCTCCAGCAAATAACTTTAATTGAGCTCTCCTTAGACATATGAACCCACAGAGCGATTTTCTCTCTTCTAATAAAAAAAGACCCACAACAAACCAGATGGGTCTCAGTCCCTGCCCGACACCCCCTCCCCGCTCTTCAGGCTCCCCTAATAAATCTTTTAACTCTAAAGAAATTACCTTGCTTGAAGTGGGCATTTTATTTAGTTGCATGTATGGACCCAAGCTGCTTCTGTGGGCCAGAATGTGGGTCAGAAGGATGCAGGCCACGCTGGTTCAAGCTGGGGTGGTACTCGTCTTAGCCCTCATCTAGAGCTTGGCATTGCCAGTTGCTTCCCTACGCCTGCTCCCCGCACTCCTGGCCACCATCGTGCCCCCGCAGCTCCCTCAGATTCAAAATCTTCACCTTTCACCGCCCTCACCTAAAGTACGACCTGCACTTTGGTGTGGACCTTCTAGGGCTGCTGGCTAACGTAGGAGGATCTAGACAGAATCTCCTCCACTAGAAGCCAGCTGAACTCCTTGGCAATGTGTCCAGAAAGAGTGATGAAAAAGGAAGCCGGACACCTCCTGTCACCAGAAACAAGGCAGCTCGGAGCCCAGAGTTCTGTCTCATTTTGCAGACGTGAGCTCCCTTTTAATGTCCCGTACGAAGATGGCAGCAGGAGAAAGAGGGAAATGCGATGTGAATGGATTCCAGATCCCCCTAGAAAAAAAAAAAGACTTCAAGAATCGCCCAGGGCAAGAGAGAGGGAAGCAACACGCTCTGGATTCTGATTTACGAGCACTGAATTATTGGTAGGAGGGCCCAGAAGGAGTCGTTTACAACAGAAATTATTGCAGGCAAATGTTGGTTGGTATTTTAAATCACTCACTAATATTGATAGGTTAATGCCTGTCACACTTGCTTAAGGGTCATGGGGAAAGAAAAAAAAATTTTTTTATCTTCGACTTGTTCCCAGCTAAATATAATGTATATACACCTTTTTGGTTTTGTGGTTGTTTTTTTTTTTAATTCGAGCAAAGCCTGCTATTATTTATGGTTTTCTGAGTCACTGGCTGTAGCTTGTATCTGGATTTTAAAAGGTTGATTTGCAAAAAAAACAAAAACTGGGCACCCGTCTAGCGAGGCTGGTGGGAACACGCAGTCCCCGCTCACAGTGGCCTCTGCAAGGACCCTCGGCTGTCGGGGCGCCTCAGGCGGCCAGGGCCAGATGGTGAAGGCGTATTGTTCTCTTTTTGGTGATAGTCCTGCTGTGGCAAATAAAGTTAAATCAAAAGGTTAGCACTCTGCAAGAGGGTGGCCGAGCTGGCTGCAGCTGACAAGGGCCAAGGATGCCGAGCAATGAAGACGTAGCGGCTGCTCCCTTCAAAAGCAAAGGGCAAAGCTTGGCGGCGGGAATAAGGAGGGGAGAGTTGTGGGTCTCAAGTCCCTTCCTTTGTGGGGCCTAAGGACTAGCGGAAAACGACGGCCGGGGTCCACCCACGACCAGGGCTGGAGCGAGTGGCAGTTGCTGTCCATCAGTCTGAGGTCAGAAGTACGCCCCACCCCACCCGCATCCCGCCCCGACTTGACTTTCCCCAATAAGCAGTGACTGGGTGGTATTTGGAGGGTGAGGTGAGCAGAGTCTGGGACGGTCAGATGCCCACCTCGGTCGTGAGTGGAATGCCACTTTGGAAAAGAGGCAGGCAGCAAAGGATCATTTCTAATGGGCGCATAAGACTGTCAACTCAGTTGACACACAGTTCACAGATTACGTCCCCGGACGTCAGAGCTGGGAAAGATTTAAGAGACTATGGAAACCTCCTCCCCTGCCCCCCACCCCTCATTTTACAGCGGGACCCAAAGAAGGCCAGACAGGAAAAGTGATTTGCTCAAGGCTCAAGGTCAAGCAAGGGAGGAGCGGGATCTGGCACCAAGGGCCAGCCTTCTCCTGCATCACCTGGGCGCCCCCAACAGGATGCGCGTGTTGCGGGGGACGGGTGCAAGCCTGCTGGGGCCGCACAAGGTCTCAGGCAAGGCTTGCAAACAACGATTGGGTGAAGATGTTCTCGTAAAAATAAACAGATACAATACGCAGCAGAATGCAGTTCGGGTGTCTTTTAAAAGTCAGCTTTTTTTGTAAATCACGTCTGAGCTTGCCTTACACGCCAAAATCTGCACACACACACACACACACCCACACCCCAAATCCAAGGGTGGGAGCTTCTGGTTTCCTCCCCTCCGCTGGGCTCTAGCCTGTGCTCCAGGGTAAGTCTCGAGCTCCTTTTCTCTGTGAATTGCCGAGGCACAGCATTTACCCAGAGACCTGCCGTTTCCAGAGTGCGGAACACAATTAGGCCGTCTGCGGAGTGTTTGTTATTTACCTGTGAGACCCAGGCCGTCCTTCGGAGCCAGTCGGTCTCTCAGGTAAATATGAACTTGGGCGGACTTAAAAAGAGAAAGGGCGCGGGCGGAGAAAAGGTAAACATTCAAATAGGTATATAGGGACTTTAAAATGCTGATTCCATTCTTTTTAGTTAAGCACCTTTCTTGCCCCTGCCCCGCTTCAGTCCTCTAAACGGAATATTATTTATGTGATTTCAGTGCCTTTGACGCTGTTCTAATCTAGACCATACTTAACAGGCAGAGCCTTGTTTCCTACCGCATTCGGCGGGCGTGAGTGCACGGCAGTCCCTGTTTCTGTTAGCAATAGTTTGACTTTCCTTTGAAAATTTACTTAGGAAAAGGTGGGATTTCCAACAGTACGTAAAACCACTGATGAAACAACTTAAAAAAAAAAAAACTCTCAAATCCTTCCATTTCCATTCTCAAATCTGTCTGCCTAGTTAGGTTGTCTGCCTGGAAGCTCGTCCAAGTGTTTTACTTTCATGAGGAAGCGTACAGGGCTCTGTTCCTCCCCAAAGGAGATGAGGTCTGAGCGCCCTATCTCTGTCTATTGATTAGAATTCCAAACAGAAACTGTTTGAGAGGTTTCAAATGCTTACTAAAGATAAGAGCTTCAGAGAGGGAGCAGGCAGGTTGAGATCATGTGATCCATCTGTGACTTTACAGATGCGCGCACTGAACACCCAGGTGAACCGGCAGAGGTCCCAGATGGAGTGGGCAGGACCCAGGCCAGGACCGAGGCCAGGACCCAGTCCCAGACTCCCCATCCAGTGCTCTCGCCAGCACCTCCCACAAACTATCACCCCACTCCTGGCTTGAGCAACCGGTGACTTCATTCTGCAGGCCTGACCATCACCAGAAAACCAGAGTACATAAGAAATTTGATCAAAGCCCAGTGTATTCCCTGTACTTATTACAAGCTGAGAACACTGCTGGAGAAATATCCTAGGTATCAAAGTAAAAACCTCCACCCTTATCCCTGTTTGGAAAGACCTCTCTGATTTGGAGAATTATTACTGGCTAGAGCCAGAAACTAAGTGCGATCTTAGTTGGAACTAATGTTGTGCGATCTAAACAAACGAGTGAGTGAAAAATCTGCTACTCAACTAAGCATCTTTAAACGTGCCTTTTAATTACCACCTTAAAAATATGTATCTGACGACACACAAATATATTAACAGTAAAGTCAGACTTGAACTGTAAAATATCACAAGCCCTCGCTCTCCCTCTCCGCCCCTGCACTCTCCGCCCCTACCCCAGCCAAAAAATACAGTTTTCCAAGAACTGCATTTTTTCTGACATCTTGTGCATTTCGAGGTCCAGGGAGACTTCCCATTTTCCACACTCAGCACTTTGAGGGCCAGCAGGGTCAAGGCTCCAGTATTCCCCAAAGCTCCCTGAGAGTTCATCCAGAACAATCACGCTACTGGGCGCTCCGCCCCTCTGGTTACTTACATCGATTTCTCAAGGAAGCCTTACCTTCCTGTTGTTGTTTTCTACTAGACACACAAAGCAAAACAGATTAATCAGAGACACCATGAAGTAATAGCGGTCCCCAACTCAGCTCTCAGTCCCACTCCTTCAACACCAGGTGCCCAGGTTAGAAAACAATAAAATGACACTTTACGTCCTGGTCTCAGAAGCTTCGGTTAGCAAGGGGACTAGTGGGCTGAACTCAAAGCCACATCTTCTGCTCTGCTCAGGGAGCAGAGACTATAGGGGGAAATGAAAGAAATGATACATGTTTCAAATTTTACAGCAGTTTACATCATGCAAAACTGAAAGGGCCTCAGAGGTTTCCTTCTCCGTAAAGTCGATTTGGTACAGCATCCGCTAGGTCTCAGGAAAACATGCCACAGGCACATACACTAATGTAGGCCAACGTGGAAGCGATAGCCGAAACCTTTGCTACATTTTCTTTACGATAAAATTCAAATGCAGATTTTTTCCTGGTTAAATAACATGACAGGGTAATAACTGACATCCAAGCATTCATAAATTAAGTAATATCTTCTGCAGGTTATTAATATGCTGATCATACATACTGACTTTATTAAATAAAATATTTGAAATACGCAGTCTGCTCTTTATTTCACTTTTTAAATTATGCTGCGTATTTTTACGTAAACAAGACATATTTTGTGTGTTTTATATATTTATATGTATATTTTAATATAAACAAGATTCTTTCATCTTTTTCTTGCCTTAACCTCAAACTGCAGGATTATGTTCAATGAGCAGAGTGTTTATATTTCCACACAACATTTGGGGGGGGAGAGTTTTCTTTTCATTTCTACAGTAATTCAAATTTACCCTGAGTTGTGAAAATTGGCACTGTGTACACAATTACCAAAGAGGACTAAGAGGCAGAAAACCATCACAGAAATCTGAAAATTCTGTTGAAGCAGAGCTGGTGACTGGTGATTTCAGATCTGAATTTGCGCAGCTGCCAAACGAAAGTTAAAAATTACATCTAAAGGATGAACAGCTGTGGTCAAAATTATGCTGCAATGTTAATCTTTATGAGCTTCTTCGATAGGATTCAAACCAATGCCAAAATTATCCAGAGATTCTTTCCACAGAATGAGTCAGAGTTACCATGTTCTTAGCTCTGGGTCGTCTCAAAAATAAAATAATAATAAATTCAATTACATTCAAACTCTCCTCAGATGAAAATTAAAAATTCAGCTCGGTTGCATCATGCTTTTTATGAAGATGAATTAAAATGTCTTCATTGCTTTTAAAGGATGTGGTTAAAATTGTTAAATTATTATTAAATCTAGTTCTCAAAAACCACTTGCAGCTTTTTTTCCATGTTCTTCCACATGTTATAATGGACATCCCTAAAATTTTGCCAATTTGGCAACAGGTCCCATCGATGGTTATTAAGCAGTGCTCAACTGTTAAGCTTTCTAACTTTCATAATATTTTGTAGTTCCCTACTGAACGCAAGCTACCATTCGCCATCTTTAGAATGATTCGTAATGTTCTGGGCAAAACCTTAGGAAAATGACACAGAGTGAGAGTTAGCTGCCAAGATACAATATATTTCTACTGAAGACTAATAATATTTGGAAACAATTTCCTGTATTTCTTCTCTACGTATTTGTTAATCTGATAGAGTTTCCAGGGTTTGGAATGTTCATGTCTTTTGTGTTCTAAAAGGAGATTAGGGGTTTCCTGAAAAAAAAAAAAAAATCAACTTAACTTGCTCCAGCCTGAGTCACCCTTCATGCTGAAGGTCTTTTAAACCTTCCAAGTAAACATAAATGTGCATACATTAGTGGTGCTTGCTTTGAAAAAAACAAAGAGAGGAGAAAAAAGAAAGAAAGAAAAAAGGAAGATTGGCCTTTCCCTGTAAATATGGACTCTAAAGCCTCTAAATGATTTGCCAGACCGAATCGGATAATAAAGGGTTTAAACTTTGCCACTTTGGGGTTAATGTGAAAGGCTTGTCAACATCAGATTGTTTAGACATTAAAAGGAACGCGCTGTGTGCCTCCCTTTAAACCCCATGTTCACTTGAGTTGCAGCTCCCAGTGAATTTACCCAGCGGTAAGTGATTCCAGATGCGCTGCAGTGACAAGCTTCAGTCTCAGGGTACTTATTCATTTCACATTAAAATCTCATGTTCCCAGGTCTGAGCTGTTATCTGATTGAGATCTGATTAGGGAATACAGCAAAGAGGCATTTGCAAACCCAGAGCCTGCCCTCACTCCCTGGCACCGATCTCTGACCATCAGGCACCTCGGTGCTACAGAGAGGCGCTTGGAGGTGACAGCAGAGGGGAGGGGGTGGGCTCGGATCTCTCATTCTTCTACACCTCGCCTCTGCCAACGACTACCACAAGGCTATCTTATTTAATCCGGGGCGGGGGCGGGGGGAGCACAGACATCTCAGCCTGGCTAAGTCCACAATCCAACACAAGCCTCCTCCCCCCAGTTGAAAGGGGCAGGGCGTGGTACCGCACCCGCTTGCAGAAGGGCACGCAATCAACCTGGTCTGAGCCATGATGGATTTGCTGGGTCCACAAGCCTTCGCTTCCTTCTCTTGCCCCCAGCTATATCTGGACCACGACAGAAGAAGAAAAGTAGAAGGGCAGGGGGGCAGAAGGAGACAGAAAGGAGGTCAGGGGCATGGAGAAAGCGCCTAATGCCACCAAGCCAGTTGTGCCTTTGTTCCTCTGCAAAGGAGCGATGGTCCTTCCTGACCTCTGGCAGGAACAGGGTACTTCCACTTGAGTCCGCTTTTACTTTTTGGCCCAAAGTGCACAAGTACAAATGCTATTGGCTGGCAGTTTCTGCTGAGACACAAGTCAAAGACACATTTTTCAGGCTCCAGAAATACAAGGTGAGATGCGGACTGTGGCCAGCGATGAAAGATGATGGTGGCCATGTGGGGAGGACACCTCCCCCTGCGATGCCCGCAGAAGGGGACCCAACTAAGGATGATTATTATTTTTCTTATTTTCCCCTCCAGCGAAGTCTTTGGTTTGCTGTGGGCTTCGCTGTCTTGTTTTGTTTTGTCCTACCCCGTTGTCACTTTGAACCCCCAGCTGATCAACTGTGGTCACAGGCTGCTGGGCAGCCCCAGAGCCCATCAGAAGCTCCTGTCACTGGATTCCTGTCACACTGGAAGCCCCAGAAAACATGCAATGAATACTGTAACCCCCACCCCCGCGCTCAGCCTTCCCCAGGAGGAGCAGAGAAGGATCACTCAAACCCCCAGATTCAGAATTCAGAGGTTTAAAAAGTCGAGGAAGCCCCAAACCTGCCTCGGGAGGAAAATGAGAAGGCCACATGGAAGGGGAGCAGCGGCATTTGGTCTGGTGGAAGGCAGATTTTCTTTTACGACTGCTAAACGCCTGCCTTTCTCCCCAAGCAATTACAGTGCTGTTTCCCATCAAGATGGCTGTTAGCGGTGGATCTCCACACTGCTGCAAATAAATCAAGAGTGCTGTTGGCAGCTGTCGTGGAGACTGGCCCGGATGGTCACCCTGGCCATTCCATGACGACAGTGAGGGGCAGCGCAGCAAGGGTCTGAGCTGCCACTTGTAGCTAAAGAAGAGAGGGCGGCAGCCCTCTGAGGCCCAAATGGGTGAAAGGCACAGGTAGACTTCGGGTCCGCACCAGACGGCGCCTATGGACTTTAACTGCCCCCGTGGCGACGCTTTGCCCAAGGACACACCGCCAAGGCACCTCCCTCCAGCATGTGCAGTGGCATCGAATGCTGTCACCACAGTAAATCAGAAGCAACACAAAGAGGTGATTCGGGGCAGCGTGGACACGATTCATGCAGTAATGAAAGCTTTAAAAGACGATGCCCAAGACCCATGTTAGACACTGAGGGCAAAAAATGGGTCTGACACTAGGGGGGCTTCGCTGGACAACCTGCAGGGGCTTCCAGCTGGAGAACAGGCTACACAAACCTTGCCCTTTGATCTCGCGACATGGAAGGTTCTCAGAACATCGGTCCCATACCTGTCTATGCCTGGATGCGCACGAGCCCACACGGAGGATCCACCCAGAGAAGGAAGGGTGGTGAGTTTCCATTTCCGGTGTCGCGGAGCAAACCTCTCCGCACACTCTGTCGATTTCACATCCACGTCCCCCAAAAGCCGCCGGCAACTCGCTCTCCCAAGGATGCAGAAGGCATTTCCTTAGTGACAGTGTTCGGGGGTGACACGAGAGTAAATGATTTGGGAAAACTGCAGGTTTGTGGGGGGGGGGAGCGGGGCGGGGGTAGTCAGAGGCCAGGTGGGTTGTGTCCTCGGAGGGACACGCGTGCTGCAGCCCTCACGCCGGACAGGCTCCGGGTGCCAGCTGCAGCCCCAAGCCCTGCCCCCGGCCCTCGAGTCACATTGTGTCATGCCACACGGCATTTGGATCAGGGGACGGCTGTGGCGTGCTGCGTAATATTTTTAAAAGCCCATTTCCCTGTTCAAGGGGGAAGCAGGTGGAAAGCAGAACCCCTGAAGGGCAGATACTTTGAAAGGCCCCACAGGCAAATCTCCAATAAAAGAGCGAGGAAAGCTGGCATCTATCCCAAACTTTCAAATTGACCTTCTCTCTTGATCTGGGACTTAATGCCTCCAAACCAAACTAATTCCAAAAGTCACCTTCTCAACTTCTCTGCACAATTTTTTTTTTTTTTTAAACAAATGAAAGCTCAGGTACAGGCTCCCCTCACAGCCCTTCTGACGTCCTTAGCTGCTTAAATTAAATCTGAATGGTTCGTCTCTTTTTATTATACGATGGGCCATATGTCACCAAAATAAAAACCCAGCTGAAATCCCAGTACAGATAAAGGGCATGAAAGGCTGTTCCGGCCACAAAACAGAGACCCTGTTTAAATCTTATTAAACAATAACACCCACCTAAGCATCCCCTCCCCCTTCCCTGGAAAAAAAATCAGGAAGGAAATTGTGGTTAAATCATCTCATAGTTTGGCAAAAACTTCTACCTCTGAAAAATGAAAAGACGAAAAAAAAAAAAAAAACTCCATTCTGTGCCGAACTCACACAGGCTAATAAAAAGCAGGACTGTATTGCTTTGCACTGTAGCTCTGTAGCTGTCAAATTCTCAGCAATGAAATACAGATCCTGACTCTGCTCGTCCCTGGAGTCCTAGGCCCCTCAGACCACCAAAAAGGGAACGGGGCAGCAGGGGTGGGGAGTAGGGGTGTCATTTATTCTCTCCCACTCCAGAGAGAATCTTGTTTGTTGCTTTATGTTTAATTTTTGAGTTTTGGCCTGCACATCTCTTTTTCCCGAATCAAGTGTCCACGGTTCTTATAAACAGAGTTAGATATGTAAGGGGGTGGTCAAGGCTATGGCTTTTAAGACGCTGCGATTCCGCTTTCCTGCAAAGATACAACACGCACATTCAGGGAAGTTCAGGGATTGCTGCCATGGCATGTGTGTCTTTAAATTAAGAAAGAAAGAGGGAGAGAGAAAGAAAGAGATCAAAAAGAAAAAACATTTCCATTTCACAAGGTCCCCTAGTGGCCTCAAACGCTCCTCCTCCCCCATCAAAAATTCATAAAGGGGATCAGCATTCTTTACCGAATGGATCCCAGTGGCACCATAGACCTTGTTGGGGAGAGAGGCAATAAATATCGAATTATACACCTCATGGGAAGGGAGGACTAAAGACTCAGCTTCAAGCCCTCCACATGGTCCCTGTGGGAGCAGGGCCCAGACTCAAGGTCCAGTGCAGAAAGGAAATGGGTCAAGTGTGTCAATTTCTAGACCCATGACCTTTGACCTGCTTAATGACACTGGGAGGCCACTACAAAATAAAAAAAATGCCAAATGCCTTGGAGGAAAGATGTGGGGGGAGGGGCCGCACTGGGGGCCTCACGAAACCTGCAACCACAGCATTGCATAGGGGCTGATGCCTAGACCCCTCATTCACTGAGATTTGTCCTTGGGATCTGTCCTTGGGTGGACTTCTCCAGCTGAGTGGCAGAAAGTCCCAGAGGGGAAAACTTCATTTATGTACCAATGATTTGGGGCTCCCAGGCCCAGGCAGGGCTCATCCTCTGCCTGAAACTCCAGGAATATTTCTTGCTTTTCTTTGGGCTCGCACCCACAGAGCCCTCCCCTCTCCCTAGGACGCTCCAAACCCTCTTCCTCACACCCCCCCCCCACTGCTGACCTTTGCTCCCGGCTGCCACCGTCTTGTGCTCAGCCGCACTTTTGGCCTCTGAGCAAGACCGTGCGTGGCTGTCTTGCACCACTATTCCCCTTGCACAGTACATTTTGTCGTCTCCCCACTCCTGTCTCTGAACCAGCAGAGGCTCCCAGCCCTCAGGCCACCCTCCCACACCTCCCACGGTCACGGATGCCCAGGCAATGCTCTGTCATCCATGTCGACTGCAGCAAAGCGAAAGGAAGAGATGGGGTTCCAAAATGAAATTTATAGGGCAACGAAAGTAGGGGGTGGGAGCACGAACAAGTGGGTTCAGAGAACACACATCTGCATGTTCCCAGTTTTAAAATGTGTGCAGTTATTCATTCAATAAAATGTGCACAGTCATCTAATCGGTACCTTATTGGCTTAAGGTACCAGTACGCTGGGTACCTACAGAACAGGATCTAAAACTGAAGGATCTAAAATTTCGAAATAATCCCACATCTAAATGCAAGTTAGGAATCTCCACAATTGGCTAATACAATTTGCCATGGACCAGAACACTTTCGGGTAGTCTAATAGAGCTCATGGGCTAAGCTTGAAAAATAAATAAATAACAAGCATTTGGCTGCACTGGTCCCAGAGGGAGGTCTCGGGAGCTTCAGCCCCTCATCTTAATATATAAAGTTGACCCAATTAGAGTTGGGATGTGGATGGGCATTTTTAGCTTGCAGGGACCTGGGCTCAAGTTTCCGTTTAGGCTTCAAAAACAGTTAAAACGCTTCTTCATACTCTCTGCTTTCTGAACTCTACTGCCAATTCTGTGAGCTAGTCCCTCAGACATCTTGCTAAATAGTATGTGGCGAGAAAACTTCCCAGAACACCCACACTCAACTGTTCTTTCTCCCCGTTCCCAGATCGCAGGCTGGGCACAGAGCCTGAGCCCTCTTCCCCTGGGCTCTGTAGCAAAAGCAGCCCCCCAACCAGGTGGCCAGTGACCCCTCGTCTTCCTCCCTGCCTCCGGTCCCTTCCTCAGTGCATCTGACCCTCCACCAAAGAGTGCGTATAACAAAAGGTGAAACTTGGATCAGGCCCAGGGGAAGAGTTTTAGTGCCAGGCTCCATGGAGGAGGAGCCTGAAACTACCACGTAAAAGGGGGCTGGGGGATGGTGTGCGGATTTCATTGATCTGTGTTTACACTGCCATCCAAGACCATTAAGGGGCTGCTCAGTGGCATCTAACAAGCTTTTGAGGATGGCCACTCCCTGGTGCCGTGAGATTTTTACCAGCAGCTCTCTTCTCCCCTCCACCTTTATGGAGGGAAAGTGTTAACCCTGGTTTAAATTATTTCTGTTTTCAGAATATGGAACCAGTCATTCAATTGAAAAGAAACACATGAGGGTGGCAGTATGCACCAAACTTTTTGTGTTTATATTCTATCATGTTATTATGATATATATAAAAAACATTGTATATAAGTATATAGTTATATTTCCTTTTTTTTCCCCCTTTTAGGGCTGCACCTGAGGCACATGGAAGTTCCCTGGCTAGAGCTGCAGCTGCCAGGCCTGCGCCTCGGCCACGGCAACATGGCATCCAAGCCACACTGGCTACTAACACCGCAGCTTGGGGCAATGCTGAATCGTTAACCGAGTGAGGCCAGGGATCGAACTCTCATCCTCATGGATACTAGTCGGGTTCTCAACCCCCTGAGCCACAACAGGAACTCCAATATATTATTTTTATATATTATTAATGTTATACATTGTTATTTATAAAGCTTACATTATAGGTAACATAGGTCTAAATAATCTTGATTCTATGGTGAAAGAATGACACTCAAAGCAGTTGACCAGCTCTCTACAAATCCCCCAGCTAATACGTAGCAGAACAAGGCCTCATACCCTCATCTTCTCCACGTGCAGGCATACGTCCATCTCAGCATTTTTAGAAGGAAAAAATTTAGAACTTCTGTATCTCAAAAATAACATTGAAATGGTTAAGCACACTATGTCACATTCATCCTTTCAGTGGAAGAGTCTTTACTCTTTAGAAAAAGCATGAAAAATATGTCAGGGGGCCTGGAAAATCTTATCACTCAGTGTGAAAGCAGAAAAGAAGACCACATCATGTGCATTCTGACATGCGTAAAGATACACCCACAAAGAAACCAAAGGGAATACACAAAAGTGAGAATAATTACGCTCCACGGCTGAGTTACAGCGATTTTCTTTCCTTCAATTTTTCAGACTTTTATTTTGTTCTACTATTTCATTTTATAATTGAAAACGTCAGGCCCGTGTCTTCAGATCCAAGCTCAGTGTTGCCTTCAATGGGAAGAAGTCTTTCACTCCCCTGGCTTCTCCCCTGGCTGCCTACCGGCCCCCAACCTGGAGCCCAGGCTTTGGGTTCCCAGAACTACCCGAGAGGCTGGAGGCGAGGAAAGCCAGGACTCCTGACTTCCTACCTCCAGCATCGGCCCCTCAGCCCCAGCTTCCTGAGCCCTGTGCTGGCTCTGGCTCTCGCTGTCTATAGCCCTGTTCATCAGGGGCCTCTGGGCTTATGAATTATGAAAGCTCTCTGGGTGTGCCCGCTGGTGCATATGGATCAGCTGAGACCCGAGGGCTGGAGACATAACAAAGGATTTCCCCACTTCGTATCAATGTCCGTTTTACAAATCAAAAACTTTGCTTTGTGAACTTTATCCTTCTGCGTTGGTGGGGCGTTATTTACAAGATACCTTATGATAACTGTTCAATGGTGGTTTAAAAAAATATAAAGTATCATCTAAGCCCTTCCTTAATGGTGGATGTTTTTCCCCTCCACATTCGCCGTGCTGCCAGATCCTGGGCTCTCTCCTCGGACAGAACACGGTGATCAGGACCAGGGTCGAAGAGAGGTGTGGGCTTAACCAAGACGTGTGGGGTGACTTGGTGGGTTTATGGAGGTATTTGGATGTAACATGGAATCTAAAAAGTATACATATTTCTGGAATGTGAAGTCAAGGAGGAGCTGGGTCTCCAAATTTATGAAGACTGTAAGAAACTGAGCGTTTCATGGAGCAGTGCAAAAAGAAACATCGATTTTGCTGGAACAATCTTGGCCGACTAATCTTGAGTGTCAGATTCACACACAGTTTCATTGACCATATAATTAAAAGCGTATGTAAATAGACTCCAAAATCCAGGTTTGCCGACATTTACAAGCAAAAAGACATAGAGCCTGGGAAAAGTCAAAAAGCTCCATCAAGCCTGCTCACACCCCCCCCCCCGGAACCCCTCACCCCCAGTTTCCAGGCGATGACATTTACCCAATGTTCCTTGATGCCTAGATTTTGGGAACAGCCCAGGGTTCTTTCTTCGAGTAAAGGCCTTTAGATTTTTATAGGATGAGATCTGCAGAGTTCAGATCTGTAGCTGCCCGTCCTGGGTGTTCTCAAAGATTTTTATCCACCCATTCCCTGAAACTGAGAAACATCTTAAAAAATGAAACCTCTGGAGTTCCCTTCATGGCTCAGAAGTTAACAAACCCAACTAGGATCATGAGGATGTGGGTTCGATCCCTGTCCTTGCTCAGTGGGTTAAGGATCCAGCGCTGCCGTGAGCTGTGGTGTAGGTTGCAGACGCGGCTCAGATACTGCATTGCTATGGCTGTGGCGTAGGCTATGGCTGTGGCAGAGGCCAGCAGCTATAGCTCTCATTGGACCCCTAGGCTGGGAACCTCTGTCTGCTGCAGGTCCGGCCCTAAAAGCAAAGAGAAAGAAAGAGAGAGAGAGAGAAAGAAAGGAAGGAAAAAGAGAGGGAGAGAGGGAGAGAGGGAGAGAGGGAGGGAGGGAGGAAGGAAGGAAGGAAGGAAGGAAGAAACTTTGGCCAAAAAACAAAAACAAAAAGATAAAACAAAAAACCCATGTCTCTGCAATAAGCAAAGGAAAAGGTATCTTTCTTCTGACTCCGTATCTCAGGGACAGTAAACACTGGTCTTAAGGGAAAGAATTGTTTCATATTTGAAAAGTGAGAAAACAGAACTGAACAAAGCATTGGGAGGAAAGTTACCAAGATGAGAATTCACCAATACAATTCAAGCCACCAATGAGTCCTCAATGTTCTCCAGGCCTCTGTGAGGCAGTCTCCCCACTTTTCTGCCAACACCATATAAGAGGAGCCCTTTAAAGTGGCTGGAATTTAGCTTCAGTCTTCTCTGAAATACCCGGTGGCTGCATATAAATATAGGGTGCCACAACAGGTTTCTTTACACATGATGTGTACATGACATTTCAGCACACTCCATCAGTAGACCCAGATGGTAGGTCTCTAGAGAGCAAGGCAGGATACAAGGTCCAGGGAGCTAGAGAAGTTTCCTGAGTCAACTTGACCCTAATGAGAAAGCCAGGCACTGACCTGAGAAGCCAGACCTCTGAACAGAAGACAGTGCTGTCGCACTACCTCTCACAAGCTGTGTGACCCTGGGTGAGTCACTTAACCTCTCTGAGTTTCAGTCTGGAAAGGTATACACTAAGGTCATTCTCAAGTCCTGATGTTCATGGAAAGGCTATTCTTGGGCCAGCAAGAGAGCAGTTAAGGGGGACAGGAAGTCCTGGGAATCTTGTTATGGAAGAACAAAGTGGAGTGTGGGAAAATCTTCATGAGCTTAATGGTCATACTGCCTATAGCTCTAAGACATGCATTCATTTATACAACATGTATTTGTTAAGCAACTATTATGTGCTGGGCATACAAGCTAGAGTGTTTAAAAAAAAAAAAAAAAAAAAACTATGGTTCCTGCCTTCACGAAGCTTACAGTTCAGCATAGGTTGTATGGGAACTTGTCAAGCACCTTCTCGTATGCTTCTATGTTGTACCAGGCTGGGTCCGCCTCCTTTGCTTTGTTCATGCTGCAGCCCCCTCCTGCAGTGCACTCTCCCTCTTTAAATTCCACCTGTATTTCAACTCCTGGTTCCTTCCTCTACTTATATACTGTACTTCACTCTAACTCTGTGCTTTTCTAAGCTACAGTACTTTTCCAGAGCACTGTTGAATGTGAAATCCTGTCACTCATAAGTGGTTGTTAAGTGATCCCAAATTGTTACCCTAACTAGGTTATAAACTGCCTCCAAGACAGGGACAGTGCCTCCACTTTTGTCACCTCCCCCATAGTGCCAAACTCAGCAGTTTCTCAATATGTGCACCTCGACTGATGCTTGCCTGAGTAAAAACCTCAATTAACAGGACTATTTTCTGGTTACAGGAGAATTCATTTTTATTTCAACTGTTACTGTTTAATCCTTTTAAATGGGATTAGTAGTCTACTTTTTTAATGTGGCACATCAATAAAAACAAAAATTTTGGAGTTCCCCTTGAGGCTCAGCAGGTTAAGGACCCAACATAATCTCTGGGAGGATGCGGATTTGATCCCCGGCCTCATTCACTGGGTTAAGGATCTGTTGTTGCCCAAATCTGTGGGTCACAGATGTGGCTCAGATCCAGTGTTTCTGTGGCTGTGGCACAGGCAGCTCCAGCTCCAGTTTGAACCCTCGCCCAGGAACTTCCATATGCCACAAGTGCAGCCATTAAAAAATTAATTGATTGATTAATTTAAAAAATTTTTAAGAAACTAGCTTTGGGGAGTTTGGGAACACACGTGACTTTGTGGTCTGAATCACCAACACAGCTCTGTGAACTGTGACAGACATGGACAGAGAAGGTTCCTGAGATGGGAGCTGAATCTGTGTTGACGCTAAGCCAGTGAGTTTCAAACTTTTTAAAGGGAGTTCCTGTTGTGATGCAGCACAAATGAATCCAACTAGGAACCAGGAGGTTGCTGGTTCAATCCCTGGCTTCACTCAGTGGGTCAAGGATCCAGAGTTGCCGTGAGCTGTGGTGTAGGTTGCAGACGCGGCTCGGATCCCACGTTGCTGTGGCTGTGGCATAAGCCGGCAGCTGTAGCTCCAATTCAACCTCTAACCTGGGAACTTCCATAGGCCGCGGGTGCAGCCCTAAAGAGCAAAAGAAAAATGAAAAAAAAACTTTTTAAAGCAGTTGAACTCTTCTGTTAAATAAAATGTTACAGAGAAGCCCAAAGTGGATAATGGTTCTTCCAAGGCCAAAATGGGGAGCCCAGGCCCCTGCCTGGTCATTCCATCCTCACCCCTAGCACTTCTCCTGGACCTTCAGTGTTCTACTAAATGGGCCCCAAAACCTCTGCTCTAGACTTTACACCCCCCAATTTTTAAAAATCCATAATTTTCATCTTTCTCATTCAAGCAGAAGGGGAGGAGAAGGCTAAAGAGGTGGGAGGGGGACGAGGATAGAGAAATCAATGAAGTGGGAATCTGATTTACTAAAGGCTTGTGTTCTTTGGGTAATAATCTGAGTTATATATCATAATATGATATGTATATTACAGCATATATAAGTGCTTTCTATTCAATAAAACTTTGGTTGAGATCTTAATTATGTGTTCAACCGTGTTCATTCTTTCCCCCTACCCCCACTTTACAGATGAGGAAACTGAGGCGCAGAGAGGTTCAGTAGCTTGCCTGAGGTCACACAGCGGACAGTTGGTGGAGCTGGGAATAGATCCCACCTTGTCCCCACAGTCCTCCTCTTAATCACTCTACCACAGCTGTCTCCACAGATCATTCAAGCCTTCAAAACCCAACAATCAAAACATCTTTTATTTGTGCTATACTTTAGAGTTTCCTGAGAACTTTTGTGCGTGGTGCACATCTGAGCCATTCAACTCTCATGTCTAAGGTTTACTGCCTCAGTTCTTCAGCTGAGCCAACTGGGGGACACAAAGGTCCAATTTTATTCGGATAACACAGGCAAACCCAAACCCAGGTCTCCTGACCTCAAAGTTAATTACTTCTACATCAGACTGCTCTTCCCTAAACCAAACTTCCCAAGAATCCCACACTATTTAAGGCCCCTTCAGAAAGCTTCTATGACATTCCACAGAACCTGGTACTCCCAGGGGATTCCAGGCCCTAGTGTGGGCTCCAGGCCGTAGGCGGGTGTCTACAGACACATCACCAACCACTTAAGTACTCGTTATAGTAAAACACACACAAAAAATAATTAAAAAAAAAAATCTCTTGAAGACATTTACCAGTTTGCTGAGGTTTTTTTTAAATGTGTTCCCATTTAAAAAAAAAAAATTACTGAAATATAATTGATTTACAATATTATGTTAGCTCTAAGTGCACAATAAGGTGAGTCAGTTACATATATATTCTTTTTTAGATTATTTTCCCTTATAGGTTGTTACAAGATTTTAAGTGCAGTTCCTTGTGCTATACAGTAGATCCTTGTTGGCTCTCTTTCCTATATAGTAGTGTATACATTTTAATTCCAAATTTCTAACTTAATCCCTTCCCCACCCCTTCCCCCTTTGGTAACCATAAATTTGTTTTCTATGTCTGTGAGGCTATTTCTGTTTTATAAATCAGTTCATTTGCATCATTTTTTTAGATCCCACATATAAGCGATGTCATCTGATCTTTGTTTTTCTGTTTGGCCCACTTCACTCAGCATAATCTCTAGGGCCATGTTGCTGCAATGGTTTTTCCTTGTCATTTTACAGGGAATCTTACAAAGCAGTGACTTCTTTCACATGTACAGCCCATGAACAGCTTAGTTGTGTCCAAAGGTTGTACCTACTACCTCAGCCCTGCCCTCCCCTCCCAGGCTGGCACTTCCTGTCTTCAGATCCACTTGGCCAACCATTGGATGGAAGGCTGGGAGTGTGGGTAAGTGGGAAAAGAGGGGCTAGGCACATGCTCCCACCCTGGGGCCCTTGCCAGAGTCTGAGAGCCCCGGCCACATCAAGAAGATGGGTGGAGAGACAGAAGATATATGGGTTGGAGGTTTGCTGGGAGGCCGGGGAACAAAGGACTGGCTCACTGCCTGAGCTGCCCCTTGCTGTACCTGAAAAAGCGCCAGCAAGATGAAGCATGGAGACAGGTGGGACCAAAGACCTGAAAACAGATGGATCTAGGGAAAACCTGAGGTAAGGGCAAATCTAATATGTGCCCTCAGAGCTCCCACAACCAGAGACCAGCAGGCAAGCTTTGATCTTACAGAGACTTCATTAGTCCCTATGTATCAGCCATTAGTGCCCCCCCACCAACTCCCCACGCATGTGCAGAAATACTCTATGATCATATACGCACACATTCAAATGAATTTTACATGACCCTGTATTCACGTACGAATGCTGAGATCTGTATGTATTAAGAAATATTTTTCAAAAAAAAATATTTTTCAATCTGCCAGATTTTATCTCTTGGGTGTCACCACTTGAACAGAGACATATAATGCACTGGGGACAAGAAACAAAGGAGTGGAAAGGCATGATCTCAGCTTTCAATCAATCAATACATCAATTGGCTTATATATACTGAGTGACTTCCACATAGCTGGCGCAAAGCTAAGTCCTGGAAATAGAAAAACATGGTGACATAGTCCTGCAAGGAATGTACGATCTAGTTGGTGAGAGAATTACAATAATAAACTTTTGTGTTTTGCAGAATAGTTCCTGTTTTACAAAATACTCCCTTAAGCACCATCCCCCAGGCTTCATAAGACATCTACTGCCATCCCCAGTTTGCGGATCAGGAAACGGAGGCTCAAAATGGATTTGCCCCCAGTCACATAACTAAAGAGTGAAAGAGCAAGAACTTCCATTCAGTTCTTCAAACACCAAATTCACAGCTCCTTCTAAGAACCCACGCTGGTTCTGCGAAGCAAGACTAAACTAGCAGTATCAGATAACCCGATTATACTCAATGGATGAGCCCCAACTGTTGAGGGACAGGTGGGATGAAGAGAAGGCGACACTGGACTTAGATCCAGACAACCCAGGCAATACCATTTGCCGGAGAAATCTATGATGTCATCACACGAACCGCTTAGCCTCTTTGAGCCTCAGTTTTCTATAGAACAATGTTAATGGCAGCTCCCACAGAAGACTGGTGTTGGGCATACAAGAAATAACGCATGTGACAATGCTCCACAGACAGAGGAGGAACAGGTAAGTGGGACTTGTTAGGTATGGGTGGTAACCTGGCGGAAAGGGGCTCCCCTCAGCAGGAGCTGTTGACAGACAAACCAATGCCTGGGCCAGGGTCACCTTCAAGCAGTTTTCACTGGCTCCCAGGTGACACCCAGGGCCAGGGAAGGGGCAGGGGATAGCTCAAGGCACATTCAAACCTGGGTTCTGAAGATCTAGGTTGTAGCAAACTTGGGAACGAGCAAGACCTCACGTGATCCAGTCTAGAAGATGAACAAATAACACGATTTGCGAAGCACCATACTTGGCATACGAAACTCCCACTCTTTAAACAAACATCCCCTTAACCAGGAGGTTTCGGAGAGCACAGACTTTATACTATTCAGCCTCCCATCCCTGAGGCGCTTGTGAGTAAAAATGATTTCGACATATGACAAGGCAGATGTTTGCAGAGGACTCTCCCTACATTTCCAAGTAGTTTACATTTCTGATCCAGTCTCCTTCCAGCACTCCTGCAACAGAGAGGCACTGTGTAGTCCACATACATAATGAGGCGAGTACCAGAGGCTCCCCTTCCACGGCTGACTTGGCTTCTAGATAAAAGGGCAGGTGACTTGCCCCACTCCTATACTTACCAGGAAGTACATGTGACCAGCAGAAGCGGGCTTGCCAGGAAGCCTTCCGCTGAGGGCTAAAGGTTTTCCTATCTGCCAGCTCACTTGGCCTAGGGGTCAATGGCTGGAGCCTAAAGCTGTATTAGGATTAGCCCAGGAATGCATTCCCTGGGGGGCTCCCCACTGTCTTCTCCTCTTCCCAGCCCCACTTGCAGAGAGGAAAGGAAGCCCAAGGTCAAGAAGCCAGATCTACATTCGTCTGCACACAGTAGGTGTATGATAGCACCTCACTGAAACAACAGTTTTGCATAATCAGTCATATTGTGGAAATAAGCATCCTGGTACATGTGGGGGCACATAACACAGTGCTTTGGGTGTCCACATACTCACCCACACCCACACATAACATCTACACACATGTAATCATTAGACACATTTCTAGGACACATTTTTCCTCTTAGCTTAAAGGATCCCATTTAAATACACGCTGAATTGCTTTGTTGTACACCCTAAATTAACACAACATTGTAAATCTATATATACTTCAATTTTTTTAAAAAGTAAGGAAAAAATCAATAGAAGCAAGGAAAAATACAATAGATATGCATTGTTATATTAAAAATTAAAAAAAAAAGGCCTGTAAGTAGAAAGTTTACAAGATCATATATCACAGTGGTTTAAACAGAAAGCTTAAGCTACACAATGTTGAGAATAATCTGAGAATCCTCCTTCATGTCAATCAGTAATGAAAAATAAAAAGCTAGATTCGGTCAGCTTGGGGCCCGCTCCTATCCAGGTTCTTGAAGACTGTGCTGAAAAAACTGGCTGGTCCTTCTTACCCCAACACAATCTGCCATCCCCAGAACTGAATTCAAATCCTCTGCATCTTTAGGCTCCGGAAAGGGAAAGGGCTGTCCTTGCCACAACAGACTAGCCTGGAAATATTAAATTGACTCAACCCATGTTTTATTAGACACAGCTTAACAACTCTGAGTTTACAAAACTCAGCCAAACAGCATCAGGCTTCAGCATAAACTTTTGCTAACTAGCCCACATAGTTCCCATATGCTACGAGATGCTGTTTGAGCCAACTGGGTACCTTATAATTATAAACACACGTCTTTCAGCTCTTCTGTGTATTCTTCCCAGGCAGAACGGAAATATGTCACTTAAATTAGCACTTGGAGTACAGAGTGGGTGCCAAATTTGGGTTAGCACAAACAGGGTAAATAAAGCAGCACCAAATTAAAACGGTAAAATAAACTTCTTTATGCTCCAGTGGAAACTGCTAAGTCCTAGCTGAATGGCAACTAATGGGTCTGGGAAAAGGATATCCCTCAAACTGTAGCTCTTGGCTTTTGAATAAGGTTTTCTCATCCAAGGATCTCGAAGCAATTTCTTGCAAAACTCGAGTAGTGTGAAAAAAAAAAAATAGATGCGATTTCTCTTGCAAACTCTTGTGCTGTCATTTTTCTTCATCGTTCCCCCTCTGTAATACTGGAAAGGTTTACATTTTTATCCTTATGAAACTCATGGGGAAAGGGAAAGATTTTAGAAGAACAAATGAAAGCAAATTGAGGTGACAGAAGTTGGCACGAGTTGTAGAGCTAGAAAATGATGCAGAAGTCTTATTGTAAAAAGTCTTCCATTAGTTCCCACTGCGGTGCAGTGAGTTAAGAATCCAACTGCAGCGGCTCAGAGATATGGGTTTGATCCCTGGCCCAGCACAGTGGGTTAAAGGATCAAGCATTGCTGCATCTGCAGCACAGGTCACAGCTGCAGCTCTGATTCAGTCCCTGGCCTGGGAACTTGCATTACGCCATGAGTGCTGCCAAAAAAGAAAAAGAAAAAAAGGGTTTTCCAAAGAGAATCCTTTGTGGCTACTTTCTACTATCATCACTACCAGTTACGGAGTACCTACTGTATGCCTAAGATAGACCTGAAAGACTTTGATATGTTATCTTATTTCTTCCCACTATAACCCCGTGAGATGGGAATTATCTTCTTCATTTTGCTCATGCATCCTGAGTGTACTCTGGAACCCCAAAAGAAGGGAGGAGGTAACAGGGCAGAAAATGGAGGGCAGAAAAAAACCAAAGAGAGGATCCATAAGCACTTTATTCATGATGGCAAGTGCTGACCATCAGCAGGAGAAGAGCTAAAACTTCCTTCAGTGTTCATAACAATGGAATATTATTTGGCAACAAAGAAGGAACAACTATGGAGAGCTGGACAAATCTTAAAAACAATTTGCTCAATGAAAGAAGTCTTCCAGAAAACAGTACATTCTGTTTAGTTTCATTTTTTATGAAGTTCTAGAACAGGCTATTCCATAGCAATAAATTATCACAACAGCAATTGTCTCTCAAAGGCTGAGTGGGCATAGGGATTGGTTGAGAAGGGGCCTCAAAGAACTGTCTGAAGTGATTGGAAGAGTCTCTTCTTGATAGGGCTTTGGGTTACCCAGTTGTATTAATCTGTCAAAACTCATCCAATGGTACCCTTAAGATATTTATATTGTGTGTAAATTTTCCCTTAAAAGAAAAACAGGAACAGTAAACAAATACTGAATTCCAGTTAATGATATGCATACTGAAGTATAAATATACTGATGATATATATAATATATATTTATATACATATAACATATATATATATACACACCCTGATGATATAAATACACTGATGAGAAATATACCTAAAATTTACTTTGAGATCATCAAAAAAAAAAAAAATACAGATTGCTGGTTGGGTAGAGAGATAAATTTATACATGATAAGGCAAGTTTTATAAAATGTTAATAAACTGGCTGGTGACTATACAGGTATCACTTTCAACACTGTAAATTTCAAAATTGTCATAATAAATGGAAAATAGCAGGAGGAGAGGAAGAAAAGACAGGCTGCAGAGGAAAATGAAGGAAAAGATTGGAAAAGAGAGGGAAGGATGATCACAAAAAGAAGTCTGGGAAAAGAAAAGTGGAAGGAAGTTGAGTTGGAGGATGCCAGAAAATACAAACAGATAATACGGGAAGAATATATGTAAGAAAGGAAAGAAACAGAAAGAGGGCAAAGTATGTAATAAAAAATGAAGGGCACTGCAGGATACAAAATTAATACACAGAAATTGATTGCATTTCTATATACTAACACTGAAAAATCAGAAAGAGAAATTAGGGAAACAATCCCATTTACCACTGCATCAAAAGAATAAAATACCTAGGAATAAATCTACCTAAAGAGACAGAAGACCTGAACTCTGCAAACTCTAAGATGCTGATGAAAGAAATCAAAGATGACACAAACAGATGGAAAGATTACCATGCTCTTGGACTGTTAGAATCAATATTGTCAAAATGACTTTACCACACAAGACAATCTACAAGTTCAAAGCAACCCTTACCAAATTACCAATGACATTCTTCACAGAACTAGAACAAAATATTTTAAAATTTGTATGGAAACACAGAAGACCTTGAATAGCCAAAGCATATTGAAAAGAAAAAACAAAACAGGAAGAATCAGGCTCCCTGGCTTTAGACTATACTAAAAAGCTACAGTCATCAAAATGGTATGGTACTGGCATAAAAAAAGAAATATAGATCAAAAGAGCAGGATAGAAAGCCCAGAAATAGAAGCCCTGAAATATAGATCAAAAGAGCAGGATAGAAAGCCCAGATTAGATGATCTAATCTATGTTAAAGGAGGCAAGAAAATATAGTGGAGGAAAAACAGCCTCTTCAATAAGTGGTGCTGGGAAAACTGGACAGCTACATTGTAAAAGAATGAAATTAGAACATTCTCTAACACCATACACAAATATAAATTCAAAATGGATTAAAGACCTAAGTGTAAGGCCAGATATTATAAAACTCTTGGGGGAAAACATAGGCAGAATACTCTTTGACATAAATCACAACATCTTGTTTGATCCACCTCCTATAATAATAAAGACAAAAATAAACCAATGGAACCTAACTAAACTCAAAAACTTTTGCACAGCAAAGCAAACCACTAAAAAAACAAAGACAACCCATGGAATGGGAGAAATTCTTTGCAGATGATGCAGCAGACAAGGGCCTAATCTCCAAAATATACAAGCAACACATACAACTCAAAAACAAACAAACAAAAAAGAAACAACCCAACTGAAAAATGGGCCGAAGACCTAAATAGACATTTCTCCAAAGAAGACATAAGGAATGTCTGGCAGGCACATGAAAAAAATGCTCAACATCACAAATTATTAGAGAAATTCAAATCAAAACTACAATAAGATACAACCTTACACCTGTCAGAACGGCCATCATTAACAAATCAACAAATAACAGATGCTGGAGAGGATGTGGAGAAAAGGGAACCCTCCTTCACAATTGGCGGAAATGTAAATTGGTACAACCACTATGGAAAACAGTATGGATGTCACTCAGAAAACTAAATATAGAACTACCATATGATATAGCAATCCCACTCCTGGGCATATATCTGGACAAACTTTCATTCAAAAAGATACATGCACTCCTGCATTGCAGTATTATTCACAATAGCCAAAACATGGAAACAACCCAAATGTTCATTGACAGATGACTGGATTAAGATGTGGTACATACCTATAATGGAGTACTTCTTAGCCTTAAAAAAAGAACAAAATAATGCCATTTGCAGCAACATGGATGGAACTAGAGATTCTCATACTAAGTGAAGTCAGAGAGAGAAAGATAAATACCATACGATATAATTTATATGTGGACTCTAAAATATGGCACAGTGAATTCCCATCATGGCTCAGCGGTAACAAACCCAACTAGTATCCATGAGGACATGGGTTCAGTCCCTGGCCTTCCTCAGTGGATTAAGGATCTGGAATTGCCATGAACTGTGGTGTAGGTTGCAGACACAGTTTGGATCCCACATTGCTGTGGTGACTTGATCACTAGCCTGGGAACTTCCATATGCTGCGGGTGTGGCCCAAAAGAGACAAAGTAAATAAAATAAAATAAAATAGGCACAAATGATCCTATCTGTGCCAGTCACACAGGATCACAGCCATGGAGAGCAGACTTGTGTTTGCCAGAGGGTAGAAGGAGGGAGTGGGATAGATGGGGAGTTTGGGGTTAGTAGAGGCAAACTATTACATTTAGAATGGATAAGCAGTAAGGTCCTGCTCTACAGCACAGTGAACTATGTCCACCATCTTGGGTTAGAACTTGATGGAAGGGAGTATTAAAAAAAGGTGTATTTATGTATATGTACATACATATGTATTATGTGTATATATATATATATATACACATAATATATATGTATATATATATATATATACACACATACATTACATATACACACACACACACACATATATATGACTGGGTCACTTTGCTGTACAGCATAAATTGAAGGAACACTGTAAATCAACTACACTTAATAAAAATTAAAAAAAAGGAAAGGAAGGGCAGATGAGGTGATAGGAACAGAATAAAAATGGAAAAAGGCAGTTCATTGGCTACTGGTGGATGTGGCCCAGGTCTTTTCTAAATCTCCCAGCTCAATGAAGATGAGCTATGACTTATACCACCATCTCAAGGCTGCTGTGCCACTCCCACGTGATGGCACACTTGGTCAGAATCTAGATTAAGAGCATGGAGAGGATCTGAGGGTCTTTTGTATTAAAGCCACTGAGCCATCAAACCCAAATCTAGAGGCAACATGGTATCCTGAAATGTTTTCCAAATTTTATTGCTCAACAATAAAATTTCCGCAAATAAGGAGTTCCCATCGTGGCTCAGAGAAAAAGAACCAACTAGTATCCATGAGGATGAGGGCTCGACTCCTGGCCTCGCTCAGTGGGTTAAGGATCAGACGTTGCCGTGAGCTGTGGTATAAATTGCAGACATGGCCCGGATCCCGAATTGCTGTGAGTGTGGCACGGGCCAGCAGCTACAGCTCCGATTTGACCCCTAGCCTGGAACTTCCATATTCCACAGGTGTGGCCCTAAAAAAAAAAAAAGAATTCTGCAAATAAAACTTTCATGTTTATAAGTTACAAGAGTACAACAGGCAAAAGGGACAATGCTCTGATCATCGTGGAGGCACAAAGGTGGGCAGGCCCTGTGTGCTGTGTTGAGTTGTGCTGAGTTGACCCACCACCTTTCATTGTCCCTCACTTCATCCCAGCAATAATTCCAGAGTCTCTATAGATTCCCAAGGCTCTGAATATACTAGCTAAGTAGAAAGTCTACAGCATTAAAAAGCAGAAGATGAGGTCATGATTCTATCGCAAACTGGTTACGTTAAGCAAGGCATGGAATGACCCAGTTCTCAGCGGTAATATCTCCATCTGGGGGAAGAGGCATTACTATATAAGTTTTAAAGCCCTTCACAAGTGCCCAGCAATTAGGACTCCTCTTCCTTATACACAATCTGTGAGCCAACTTCTGGTTCAAAAAGACCTTCAGCGAACAGGTCCCTACACCACCTCCGCTCTCTTCTTACCACAAGATCCAGAAAGACAACAAAACAGAAGAAAGCTCACAGCAACATGGAAAAGTGCTTCTAAAGTGTATCTCAGGGAATTCCCCTCGTGGCTCAGAGGTTAACGAACCCAACTAGGATCCAGGAGGATGTGGGTTCGATCCCTGGCCTCGCTTAGTGGGTTAAGAATCGAATCCGGCATTGCCATGAGCTGTGGTGCAGGTCGCAGACGTGGCTCTGATCTGGTGTTGCTGTAGCTGTGGTGTAGGCCGGCAGCTGGAGATCCGATTCGACCCCTAGCCTGGGAACTTCCATATGCCATGCGTAGAGCCCTTTAAAAAATGCAAATAAATAAATAAATAATAAAATTTAGCTCAAATTCACTTGATTCTTTCCAGCTCTGCTGCCACCACCCTGGTCTGAGTCTATAAGAGCCACTTGAACTCCTCTCCCAATTGCTTCCATCCCAGCTTCCTTCCAGTCCATTCTTCATACAGCAGCCAAGGAGAAAACTGAAACCACCAGGTGGACCACAAGTTTGAGATGCTCTCCCGAAAAACAGAGGGAAAGGACAAAGAAATACAATGGAAGAAAAATTTAAAAACATATTGGAGTAATGTTTTCCTGAGTTAAAGAAACGTATGTAGGTTTTTGAAAGCTCATTATGTTCCAGGAATAATCAACGAAAATCATGGCATTACCAGACTTCCTCATCTCAGCATTAAAGGCTAGAATACACTAAGCAACATCTAAGTAGTTTTAAGTGGAAAAGGGTATGGCCCAAGAGTTTTACAGCCAATATTTTAAAAGTGAAAACTTCTGAAAAAGACTCTGATACACAAAGGGTCAAAAAACATAGCACCTATGCACACTTCCTGATATTATTGAGGATGTAATCCAACTCCTGAAAATCAAAGAAAATCAAAAGCTCAAAAGTGTAGATATTATAATATGAAGCAATTAGTGGAAATGCTGAGGTCAATTAAAATAGACATAAGCCTAATAATCAATACAAATATTACTACAAAATATAAGCACTAAAAATAGTTATTCAAAGGGGAGCTTTGTAATGAAATAGTTTTATATAACCACATTAATCTAGTTACAAAAGCCAAATTATTTTAAAGTTCTAAGAAATAGCATAAAAATAAAAAGAATAAAAGAGATGATATAAAGGCAAAATTATGCTAAATTACTTGTATCAAATAGAAAGACATGGAGTTCCCAATGTGGCTCAGTGGTTAACGAACCCGACTAGGAACCATGAGGTTGAGGGTTCGAAACCTGGCCTTGCTCAGTGGGTTAAGGATGCGGGGTTGCCATGAGCTGTGGTGTAGGTCACAGATATGGCTTGGATCCCACACTGCTGTGACTGTGGTGTAGGCCAGCGGCTACAGCTCCAATTCAACCCCTAGCCTGGGAACCTCCATATGCCGTGGGTGCGGCCCTAAAAAGACAAAAAAAAAGAGAGAAAGATACATTTCATCTTACTGTATAGCACAGGGAACTATATTCAATCTCTTGTGATAGAATGTGATGGAAGATAATATGAGAAAAAGGAAGTACATATGGATATGACTGGGTCCATTTGCTATAAAGGCGAAATTGACACAACACTGTAAATCAGCTATACTTATTTTTTCTTTTTAGGGCCACACTCACAGCATATGGAGGTTCTGAGGTGAGGGGTCAAATCAGAGCTACAGCTCTCGGCCTACACCACAGCCACAGCAACTCGGGATCTGAGCCATGTCTGTAACCTATACCACAGCTCACAGCAATGCTGGATCCTTAACCCACTGAGCAAAGACAGTGATCGAACCCACATCCTCATGGATCCTAGTCAGATTCGCTAACCACTGAGCCACGAGGGGAACTCTCCTCAACTATACTTTAAAAGGTTTTTTTAAAGAAAGATGAATTTCACTCATTCCTTTTAAAAGGAGACTGAGTGATCAAAAGATACATGCACCTCAATGTTCGTAACAGCATTATTTACAACTGCCAAGATTCGGAAGCAACAGTAGTGTTCATCAACAGATGAATGGATAAAGAAGAAATGGTATATATATACCATATATAATAGGAATATTACTCTGCCATAAAAAAATGAAATTTTGCCATTTACAAAAACATGGATGGACTCAGAGTTTTATACCAAGTGAAATAAGCCAGACAGGGAAAGACAAATACTGTATGATTTCACTTGTCTGGAATCTAAAAATACAACAACTAGTGAATATAACAAAAGAGAAACAGACTCAGATGTAAAGAACAAACTAGAGGTTACCAGTGGGGAGAGGGAAGGCGGAAGGGCAACATAAGAGTACAATTATTATGATGGAGAATAACGTGAGAAAAAGATTGCATATACATATGTGTGTGACCAGGTCACTATGCTGTACAGTAGAAATTGACAGAACGCTGTAAACCAACTATAACGGAAAAAATAAGTCATTTAAAAATTTTTTAAAAAAAGAGGTACAACTATTAGGTACAAAATCAGCCTCAAGGATATATTGTGCAACACAGGGAATGTTGCCAATATTTTATAACAACTATAAATAGAGTAAAACCCTTTAAAATTGTGAATCACTATACCGTACACCTCCAACTTATTATAATATTATACAAAAAAGATTATATATCAACTATACTTCAATAAAAAATTTTCAAGGGACTGAATGAGATAGTTATACTGATGAAAAATGTACCCAATTGTATGCTATTTAAAAGAACACTCGTGTTCCATGAGTCTATTAATTTATCAAAAATTACAAATGAAATCCTAAAAATGAAAGAAGTTGTTGGTATGTCAACTCTACTCCAATAAAACTATTTAAGGAAAAAAGAACACTCAAAGATGAGAAATAAAGGACTTGCAAAGGACTATGAGATGAAAGTAATCAAAAATAAGAGAGAAGCCACAAAATTAACAATAAACAAAATAAAGGCAAAAAGTACTAAACTAAGTACAATATTTGTTTATAATAATGAAAAGAGTTAATATTTACATTGATAATAATATGTAGTAATCATGAACGTGATACACTATATCAAAACACATAAAATTTTAAATATTAGAATTCCAAGGACAGGAGTTCGCTCTGTGGCAACGAACCCGACTAGTATCCATGTGGAGGCAGGTTCCATCCCTGGCCCCACTCAGTGGGTTAAGGATCCAGTGTTGCTGTGAACTGCGGTGCAGGTCGAAGATGCAGCTTGGGTCCCATGTTGCTGTGGCTGTGGTGAGGGCCAGCGGCTACAGTTCCAATTCGACCCTTGCGTGGGAACTTCTATATGCTACAGGGGTGGCCCTAAACAAGAACAACAAAAAAAAGACAAAAGAGAAAAGAAAAAAAGAATTCCAAAGACAAATTTGCAGAAAGATCATTATAGCTAGAGATTTTCACATAGCCTTCTTCCTCCTTGGCAGATAAAACAGACTAAAAAATAAATAAGGTTGGAGAAGACGTGAAAAATATTAATAAATTTTTTAGGGTCCCCCAAAGTAGAACCAGTCCAAACAATATTTTCTAATCAAAATGCAACAATGCAAGGCAATCTCAATTTTAATGAAAATAATTCACTTAGAAATCAAAACTGCAGTTTGAGTACTTATAAATAAATGACAATTAGGAAAAAAACATATGGAAACTCATGCCCAAAACCTGTACAGAGAAAAATTCATGGCCCCAAATACTTTCTTTCATTAAAAAGAAAAGAAAAACTAAAAAAAGAAATAAACTAAAAATTCAATCCAGGAAATTTGAAAGTGAAGTAACCTCACAGAAAGGATGAAGATGGACTTAACAAAGATGAAAGCAGGCCCAGTCAAGGAGATGTGACAAATAAATGTAAATAAGTAATTTCAGTACCAGGTAGAAAAACTTGTGCCAAGGAGAATAAGAGGAAGAGAGAGTGAGGGAGTGAGAAAGAGACACAAACGGGCTTACTCCGTCAGGAACAAGGAACTTCAGGGATTCAACCACAGGTGAAGTGGAGATTTTTAAAACCATAGGAGGACACTGTGATAACTGCTCACTAGTGAGTCTGAAAAAAGGTTGACTCGGTCCCCTACTTGTAGGAAAATGCTGCATTTCAGGATAAAACTTTCTTTAAGAAGAAGTAGGAAATGTAAACTGACCAATGATTGTGATAAAACTATTTTCGAAAGCCATTAGGTGAGCAAAGACTTTGTATTCACGTGGGAAGCAGTGGGTGGGGGTGGTGTCCCCGGGAGATCAAGCCCTTGCAGCCGCCTCCCTCCTGCCCATCCCAGGCTAAAATATGGTCTCTCACATTGTGGCTTCATTCCTCTGATACCAACAGGTCCCACAGCTACATTCTCTGATTATCACTGTTGTTTACGCAATTAAATAAAATTTTAATCTAACAGACCAATTCTAACCATCTCCACAGAGCTAGGGTAGAGCAGAAAGAGCATTCAAACTGGCGTCCGGAAGTCTGGGGTCCAGTCCTGTTCCACCACCAACCACACTTTTAAAACCTTCTCGGAAAAAAGCTGTTTCTCTCTCTAGCCCACAAGCTGATAGATAAGCTTCTGTCTGAATGCGCTATGATTCCATAGAGCTAGTTTACAAACAAATCTGAGAGAAAGAACAGCAGCGCCAGTTACAAAGGCAATTCCCTGGGCACACATATATATACCTTCTTCTTCCCCCACCCTCCTCACCTTCCTCGCTCTCCATCACCATCCCTGCAAATACCGGGGAAAACCTAGAAACTTCCATCTGGAAGACTGTGGGGACACCTACTATGCCAACAGGGTGAGACCTAATCCTACTTGCAACAGGCTCATGATGTCATGAGGGAGACATGCTAGTCAATGTCAAATAGTAGCGGAAAGGAGAGAATTAAGGGACGAAATGGAAGGCTCAGAGAAGGACGTGGGGCTGAGTCTAGGGCAGAGGCAAAACGTGAGCTTCCTTGCGATATTTCAAGCAATACACGAGGAAGGACTGTCCAGTCTTGAAGGGGACAAGCTACATAAAGAAAGATGAAGAAAGGGCATTTTCAGTGGAAACTCTTCTTGGCGGTGTTCTGCTTTCTTCGCCTTTACTTGTAGTACTTTCTGGGTTGTGTTTCACAGTGTCATTTAATGTCATTTTATGACTCCCGGGTTGTAAGTGTCTGAGTATTACCAGGGCTTCGAGATTTACAGCCTATTTTAAACTCAGATAATGATGTTTAATTTGTTATTGGCTGTGTAAAGGTTAACAAAGAAATAACTCAAATTATCATCTCAGGGATAACACATTACAAGAGGGCAATTAAGCGCAGTACCTGGCATTACACAAAAGATTGATATCGCGTTACAAGAGTGCAGATGAGTTCCGATTTCCCAATACAGGAAATACACCCGTCGCCACCGTTCTCTCTTTGAATAAACAAATAGCGGGTCCCACTTATCAGCACCACTGAGTAACCAGGAGGGGAAGAAAGCACTTTTCAAGAAAAGGAAAGATTGACATGCGGCCAATTTCTCGTAGAAGAGCTGGAGAAGAAAGAAACTCAGTCTCCTAGAGAAAATGAGGTTAACGTTACTCAAGGAAAAGATTGGGTTCCCTCCCTGTTGTCAACAAATGAGGCCAACCGAACAGGCAAGCAAAACAGACATGGATCCAACAGGCCCTCGAGAAGAGGAAGCAAAACAAATAAAGGCATCAAAGCCAAATTGTTATTAAATTGTCTCCGAAATGGAAGATGAGAAACAATCTATTGCAACCATCATTTTTGGTCTCTCGTCTTCTCTCCAAAACACCTTTCCAGGATGACTTGCTCTGCATTCCCCGAGTTCCAGTGCCAATAAAAATATAAATAAATAATACATTTAAAAACTCGTCAGCTAGAGATGATTTGCATTTCTCGGCCCTCTTCTTCTGGAGCCAGCTAACAAATGCAGTGTGTCTCATCTGACCAGTGTCCTGTGCACGTCCGTCAGAGAGGATGCCCCTTTTATTTTTTCCGGATTCGTTTTCCATTCCTTTCCTTCTCTTCCCTCTGCAGTCTTGGGCTCTCCCCATCTGTGTTTTTAATTTCCTCTTTCCCATCTCTCCACATCTTCTGCTTTCTCTTGTGTTCTCTCTCTAGGTTTCATCTTTCCTTTCTTGTTCTCTGCCTCTTGTTTCCCAAACCTTCTACCACCCACCCCCACCTCCCAGGCTTACATTTTCTCTTCCATGAGAGTTCTTGCCCTCTATCCCCTCCTCCGACTTGTCCTGTTCAATCTCTTGCCTTAGTTCTTCTCCGCCTGGTTTCTCTACCATCCCATGCTTCAGCAATTCTTCAGCCCCTCTGCCTCTCTCCTCACTTCCCATCTTCCACCAAACTTCTTCATCCCCAGCTGTGCAGCTCAAACCCTTCCCCATGTGGACCGAGACGGCTAAACAAAGTCTTCAAAGTGGACGTTCCCCTTGCTCGTCATACTTGACCTCAGAGCTACCGGCACCAGCAATGCAAAAACAATGGGTCTGTCCGCTATGGCCGAAAACTCCTGAGTAGCCAGAAAACTCTTAACCGGACCACGAAAATTGCAGAAATCACAATATCATTGTCCTGATATGTTCTGGGAGTCCTGGAACCCGAATCTGCTGTTATTTGAGTCCTTCCTTCCAAATCACGCTGCCACTGGGCATTGAGATGGGCCCAGCCTCCTGTCTGGCTTTATGTTGTCAAGGGAAAGAAACAACAGGTGGTATGTAGCGTTTGTCACCCAGCGTCACATTTTTGGCTTGCCCACTTGACAAAGCAACACAAATGCTACCTGTGCCACCATCGCTGACATCCAGCAGCATTTATGAAGCACAAGCATCTTTTGCATCCAGCCTGGAAACTGACACCACCAGCATTGCTTACCAGCGCTGAGGCCATATTTTGTATGAGAAAAATCAGACCGTCAAGTTCAATAATAGCCTCTGTTCCTGTGTAAATAAATGCCCCATTCGTTTGTTCCTTTAATCAGCTGGTGGTGCCTTGGTTCTGCAGCCCCTAATAAGTGGAATTGTTAGTGTTTCATAAGGACGTGTACATGCTAGCAGTCTTGAATGTCACACCAGGGAGTCCAGCCCAGACAACACTGTCATATGGAAACACCTGGGATCAAGGGATAACGCATTAGTTAAGCAAACTAACCTTGAGCTTTTGGAACAGAAATATCAACAAAAGGATAAAATAAATGTGCAAATTGTTCGTCCCTGTGGACATGAGCCAGGCGTTTATTCTTTAGCCAACAACAATCAACAGGCGCAACACAACCATAAAAATGCCAGCAGAGGAGCTAATCCAATAAATAAAGAAAAACCCTTGTATTGTGGGTAGGGCGCCAACGATCACGCTGTGCAAAGTGAGCAGTGAACTGAAATAAGAGCGGGCAGGTGGGAGTCAAGGGGAGACCTGCCTCAGGGAGGGGCCCTGACCGCTGACATAAATTTCAGATTTAACGCTTTCTTTAGCATCCGATTTCTGGCATGCAAAGCAACCAGATGGCAATTTGGGTGCCTAAAAACTTGTCATAAAACACAACGCAATGGGCACTAAGTGCACACAGAGTGCCAGGCACTGTGCCTGACGATGACTTGCTGGGTCTTCAAAGGGCCAAATCCTACCAAGCCATTCACCCAAGACCAGAAGGGGAGGGGGCGTCAAATCCTGACTCCTACCTTTTAAATAATGTACATCTATTGAGAAGAAAGGAGAAACGAAGGGAGAGAGGGAAGAAGGAAAACGGGTTGATGAAAAAGACCTAACTAGAGATGTGGATGGATATTTACCCAACGTTATTAGTGGCTTAGTCCTAGCTGGCCGGCTTTTTTTTTTTTTCCACTCTCTCTCTCTTACAATATCAATACTTTCAAATAATCTTTCTCCATTATACACGGATGGGTTCAAAAGAAAGTAAATGTATTTAAAATTTTAGGACGAACATCTCTATCTCTTTTCCTTCCCCTTCCCCGCTACCTATGCAGCCTCCAGATCCTAAAGAGGCTGTTCGTGTGGGGTGCCAGCCATAGGAAGGACGGCAGATAAAAGTGGCCTGAAACAAACTGAACTCGCTACATGAGTATGAAAAAGGAGAAAGCTTCCCTTTCTGATGACAGCCAGAAGACCCTCGACCCCACCCAACTTCAGCACAGAGGAGGTGAGTGGAGTGATCAGAAAAAGGAAAACAGGGATCCAGAGCCTCCAGCCTGAAAGCTGTGTCCGGGGTCCCAGCCAGCACAAGGAAGCCCACTTCCCACCCTGCGGCCTTCTTGACTGAGGTCATGGCCAAGAGAGAAATCTGCTGGGGGCAGAGGGGCAGGTGAGACAGTGCAGAGGGGTGGGCTCCATGGAAGATGGATTTGATTTTGCTGTTTGGTTCTTGAAGAAGGGTGTGAGGTGGGGGGAAAAAGTTGATGAACTACTTCGTCATCGTTAAGAGTACTGCTGACACGCTGACAGCAGGCCCACTGCGAGGCAGGGAGCGACCGTCTACCCAACGCCTTTTGTAGCCGAGACATGTGCTGTGCATTAGGCAAGGTGTGTAAATTATGACAGCCCGGGTCCTCGTGCAAAGGCCGGGTCTGAGCACTCCTCTGCCTCCGTCTCCCTTCTGTGTTCCCTGTCCCCACGGCTCTTGCTTCAAAGCCAGGCGGGGCTCCTCAGAGGGAACATTAACAGGCAGAGGCTCCGGCTTGGAGTAAATATTGCAGGATTGAAATGCGGAGGGAATTGTACTTCTTGCCCTTGCAGACTTTGGAGTGCTGGGTGAGAAATAAATAATGAGGGTAATAATGGGCCCGATTCTTCCCGGCTGCGCCTCTCCCCTTGGGTGTGGGGCGTCTTCTAAAGTCGGAGTGTGGCTGCTGGTGGTTCTGGAGTCAGTCTCAGAGCCAACGGGAGAGCCAGCCTTGGTCAGGTGCCTAGAAGAGGCCACGCCTGGGATGGTTCCAAGACGGCTTTCATCTGGGGAGGGTCCCCCTCCTGCTCACGTCCCCTGTTCCCGGCATCATTTTGCAGACACAGAGGATGACAGAGGAAGTCTTTGAGTGTATGTGGGGAAGGAATCTGGTCCTAGTCTGTGCTCAAAACACTCTTCTGCGTTGCTCCTTCACTCCCACCCTGGGGGTCCTCAGAACTTTGAATAAAAATGGAGCTGTGAGGTTCCTGGGTGGCTCAGTGGGTCAGGATTTCAGCATTGTCATTGCTGTGGCTCGGGTTCAATCCCTGGCCCTGGAACTCCCACATACTGTGGGCACAGCCAAAAAAATAAATAAATAAAATAAAATAAAGTAAAATGGAGCCAGGAGGGTTGGAGGGCTGTGTGATGGGTACATAAGGGGCACAGCTTATCCTTGGGCACTGAGCCTATGGGCAAACCTGCTAACAAGTGGCCAAGAAACTTCCAGACCCTTTTAGAAAGGCACCAGAAAACCTACTGCCTCTTCTTTCCCATCTGTATTTAATCACTGCTGCTAATTTCTTTTCTGTGGGTGAGAATTTTCGTAATTTCTGATAGTTCTGTCTTTTCCCACTATCCCCAATCCTTTCCGCCAAAGAGGAGGATGAATGTCATTTACAATTAGTGCTTACACAGTTATCCCCCAGTATCCAAGGCGGATAGGTTCCAGGACCCCTGCAAATACAAGAATCCCTGTAGGCTCAAGTCCCTGATATAAGAGGGTGTAGTATTTTTTTTTTTTTTTTGTCTTTTTGTCCTTTTATGTCCACACCCGCTGCATATGAAGGTTCCCAGGATAGGGGTCTAATCAGAGCTACAGCTGCCAGTCTACACCACAGCCACAGCAACGCCAGATCCGAGCCACATCTGCAACCTACACCACAGCTCACGGCAACGTCAGATCCTTAACCCGCTGAGCAAGGCCAGGGTTCAAACCCACAACCTCATGGTTCCTAGTCGGATTCGTTTCCGCTGCACCACGACGGGAACTCCAGAGGGTATAGTATTTGCATATAGCCTTTGCACATTTTTCCATATACCTTACATCATCTCTAGATTACCTATAACACATAATATAATGTAAACGCTACGTGCATAGTTTAAATAAACTACAAATGCTACGCAAATAGCTGCCGGTGGGTGGCAAATTCAAGTTCTGATTTTTGGAACTTTTTTGACTTTTCTTTAAAATAGTTTTGATCTGCATTTGGTTGAATTCAAAGAACTGGGACCAGGGATCTAGGGGATCTGGCCAGGAGGGTCAACTGTACGGGGTTAAAGCAGCAGGTGGGTCAATCTCCTGCCCTTGAACTTCTGGAATCACGAAGGCGGAACCTGCTGAGGTCGTTTCTATGGGGCCTAATACGGTGGTACAGGGGTAGGGGTGGGGTGCCTCTCTCTGGTCCTGGGCAAACTCGGGCTGAAATCTGAAGCACTCTAGGAAGCAAGGACTGTGTTCAACGAGGCAACTCTCCCTGGGAGGAGCCTAAGTAAGGCTTAGGGCCCTGGGCTCTCGGTAGAGGTGGGCACACACGATTCCCCCTGGACGAAGGGGACGGACAGCTGGCTTCTGTCCGTGTCCTGAGAAGGCGAACACTGACCCTCCCCACCACCAGATTCTTGAAACCTCTGACCCAAACCCTTACATCTTCTCCTGAAAAAAAATCGTCTCTCTGGCGAAGCACCAAGAGAACAATTAGGGATTAACCAAAGTGTTCTC
>PVHT021183556.1:12079672-12123504 GCA_004024745.2 Catagonus wagneri | reverse complement strand
GGAGTTTGTGCTGAAGCTCTCTTTATCATCCCAATCAAGAGGCATTTTCCTTCCACTGTGCAGAGGACTCTTGTTTCTAGGTGGACTTTAATTGTTAAATTAGTGTTTTCCTCATGTCCAAAGGCATTAGGACAATAATGGCATGTGGGGGGGGGGACAAAACTACTCAAGATAAAATCAACGACTTGTTGTTACCATTGGTTTTGATATTTATAAATCTTTTACACACTGGGCTTTTCCTGGAACATGATTTTACAATGTCTCTAAACCAGCATACTTTTGGTAAAATTATTTCCAAAAAATTAACAAGGTAAAGCTTTTTTTCATGATTTGTACTGATACCCCACTTTCGAATTGGACTCCAAGCACAAATTACTTCAACTCTTGGGGAGTTCCCGTCGTGGCGCAGTGGTTAACGAATCCGACTAGGAACCATGAGGTTGCGGGTTCGATCCCTGCCCTTGCTCAGTGGGTTAACGATCCGGCGTTGCCGTGAGCTGTGGTGTAGGTTGCAGACACGGCTCGGATCCTGCGTTGCTGTGGCTGCGGTGCGGGCCAGTGGCCACAGCTCCGATTAGACCCCTAGCCTGGGAACCTCCACATGCCGCGGGTGCGGCCATAAACCCGCGGCCATAAAATGACAAAAGGCAAAAAAAAAAAAAAAAAATTACTTCAACTCTTAAAACAGGACTAAAATCAGTGTAGTCCCGTAGAAAATGCTACCTGTAAACACTATTCCACCAAAATGAAAATCGTCATTGTTTTAACTACAATCATCCCTCTAAAAGGCACCCAAGCCCCTCAACCTTCCAAATGATGTCTTCACAACAAAGGCTGAGAGGTGGCTATCAGAGCTCAAACTGACCCCATCTCACTCCACAATATAGAGCCTGTTCATAAAGAGGAAAACAGAAGTGTCTTTAATTTCCTCATTTATCTAGAACAACGGGATCATACACAGCCATCCCAGGGGGCTGCTGGTATTCCTTCGAGGTAGATGAGAGACACGAAGAAGATAATTGAGGCACAGGGAGGAAGAACCACCTGCCCAGAAACACAACTTTAATGGCAAAAATCAGTTAAAGTGCAGCATTTCCTCATGCTTTCTACCAGGTCATGAAAAGCCTACAGAACACTGCTGAGGAGTTACTTAGCAAAGAGCTGGGCTATTTTTTCCAAGAGGTGTTTTCCACAAGGATGTCCACAGCAACAGCACTATGATGAGACAGAGCATCTTGTGGGGTTTTCTAATGGGAGGAGTAAAACACTACTGGGAACAGGACCGTGGGATAAGTACTGACTTCAAAGCATGAGTCCTTCCCAAAGTAGCCACAACTTAATTTGCCACTTTAAAATGGTCAGGGCCAGAGTTCCTGTCATGGTTCAGTGGTTAACAAACCCAACTAGTGTTCATGAGGATGCGGGTTTGATCCCTGGCCTTGCTCAGTAGGTTAGCGATCTGGCGTTGCCGTGAGCTGTGATGTAGGTTGAAGATGCAGCTCTGATCTGGCGTTGCTGTGGCTGTGGCGAAGGCTGGAAACATCCATATGCCACGCACGGGCACAGCCCTAAAAAGGCAAGGGACAAAAAAAAGAGAGAAAGCTGTGGTGTAAAATGGTCAGGGCCTCCATGTAGCATGTCTGCTTTGACACACAACTTCCTCCTCAGCGTAAGAAAAAAATTCCCTTCCTGAGGGATGAAGACTCATCTTTACAAACAGCTAAGCATCCCTGAATATACAAGAATCCAGAGTGAGAATAAAAAGTTAGAACACAGTCTGAGTCAAGTCCTCAAAAAGTTGCTCCAGGAGTTCCCTGGTGGCCTAGAGGTTAAGGATCTGGCACTATCACTGCTCTGGCTCGGGTTATGGCTATGGCATGGGTTTGGTCCAGGTAACACTTCTAAGGAACATTGTAATTATATTAAATAATGAGAATAAAAGTGGAAGATAAAAAAAAAAAAAACAGATCTAGATCCATCATCACACCACTTTAACCACTGATGATTATTTTCTCTGCTTCCTGCAGGCACATTTTACAGAGCAGCGACATACCTACCACATATATTCTGTTTTTTCACTAAACTCAGACAGCCTTTGCAGTGGCCATACACTTGGGCATCAAACTGCCATGCCATCCTCCTCCTCTTTGTGAGATAGTTTAGATTGCTCAGGTCTCTGTAACTCTAGATAATAAACAATAGAATGAACATCTTCATGGATAGAGGGTTTTTTTTTTAATGTTACATTATCCCTGATGAGTCTATATTTAAATAAACAATCTCAAATGCACTTCCTGGCAAGAAAACTACATTGTCCAGTGACTTATCTTTTCTTGACACCATCTCTTTGCCAGTGCCCAGGAGGGCTGCTCTCAAAACAAAACTCAGAAGCCCACTAGCAGGGCTGATGTTGCCTTTAGTGGAATATGGCATCCTGCCAAAGCCTCGTTCCCCCTGCTTGTGAGAGACTGGAAATAGTATTCTGACTTCTGAGTTGTCTCTTCAGAACCAGAGTAATTTCTTTTTCCCGTTAGAGGTCGTGGGACTCGGCAATACGAACACAGAGCAGTATCCACTCAGCACATACTTTTCAGTCTGCCATCTGATATCATAACCATCAGAAAGCACTCCCTCCTCTGGCCATCTTCACATGGTCACTTTCACGGGACTGAGATGAGAGCATAGTCTTTCTTACCAGAAGAGATAAATAAATGTGTTCTGTTACTGAAGGAGCAGGCTTTTCAAAGAAGCCATAATAGAAGCAAAGAAATTGATGGAGTTAATATACAGAAGCCTTAGGAAATATTCTCAATGAGACATAGAAGTATGATTTAAAGAGCACTGTGCTTTATCCTTACTTTGTTTTTTTTTTTTTTTCTGACTGTGCCTACAGCATGCAGAAGTTCCCAAGCCACGGATCAAACCTGAGCCACAGCAGTGACAACACCAGATCCTCAACACGCTGAGCCACCAGGGAACTCCTAACCTTACTCTTTTGAACCAGGCTTCCTTCAAGGAAGATGGCTTCTGTGATTTGAACATTTTGCCGACCTGATCATTTCATGTTACTACGTGATAAATGACTGAGTCAACAGGGAGAGAGGTTGGCCTTTTGGTGAGCTGTCAGGGTGCCAGGCTTTGTGACTTGCCTTCCGCACTGACTCACTCCCTGACCTTGAGCGAGTCCCTGAGCATTCCCTATGGCCTATGACATTCTCCATTCACAAAATGTGAATCACTGTGGTCTCAGGTCCCTTTGGGAGACCAGAGATACAGTTGACTCCATCATGTGTTCCTACCAATATTGTCATTTACTATCCGCTCTCCTGCACGTCTTCGCTTGAGTCGAGTCTCAAAGGGTTAATTTGTGAAAATACACACCAAAACAGATACACAAAGAAATAAGTATGGAATTAGTCCCCCTTTGAAAGCAGAAGTGAAAGCTGCCAGGAAGGGTCACCCCGAGAGAACGGGGAAGCCTCAAAGACATGGAGACGTTTAAATCCCCGCCTGGAGGTCCCAGGCCCACACCGGGCCTCCAAGCCACAGAGCAGAGGCTGGTCTATAAGACTGGGATTGTCCTTCATTCCTGAACCAGACTCGGATCTGGACCCCCTAAAGAACCACCGCTTTCCCATATGCTTGCCACTTTTTGCATGCACGTGCGTGTGCGCGCACACACACACACACACACACACACACAGGAAAAGCAGCTCCCAATCCCACACCTCGGTCCAGCCTGGTACAACCTGAAATGTAACACACACAGGTTTCCCTTAAAAATTGTTTTACCAGATATCTCAGCGTTTTTCCCTGAAGAAGGAAGATATCGCTGCATAGTTTCCAAGTGAAATAGTTTGAAATGTCCTACATTTGGGCTATTCGCAGAGGCTAATATTTGAATCCACTTGGGAGACTGTGTCCCCAATTCCAACACAAGCGTCATGACCAGCAGGGCCTGGGAGATCTTCGAGGTCAATATTCGTTTGCACAAACTGCGTGCCAGATGGACTTAAGTGATACACGGGTGTGGGTCTATTTTCATGAAGCAGTATTTACAGCACATGGCAAGAGGCAGGGACACTCTCCTAATGTCCCATCCTCGGGAAGAACACAGAAAGCCTGATGGGCATGACGGCCCCAGTCACACACCCTCTTCCCTGTTTATCGGAATTCCCTCCCTATTCTTCCCAGGAAGCATCTGACCAATGACACTGCAAAACACGTCCTGCCTCTATCACCACAGGAAGCCCTGGTTGAGAAGGACCCAGTAAGCTCATGTCCCTTATGCCCATTAAACTGAAGTTTAAGCCACTGTCCCAGAGCCAAAAGGCAGCCTGCTGGTGCCACAGAGGGACAGACTGGGGTGATGCCCAAGATATTCAGTTAAACACCCCAGTACTCACTGAGGTAACTGTAATTAATTGGGGGGGGGGGGGTGAGGGAGAAATCCTTCATGAAAAGCACAGTGAGTGCAATTAGGACAAGAATTATGGCTTCCCATTTTATTTTTTCCTTTTGCCTGAAATTCTAATGCTGATATTAAATTAGCAGCATTTTGTTGTCTTTGTTTTTCATATACCAGGCATTTGTTCCCTTAGCAACGAAACAGGAAAAAAAAAAAAAGCTACTCTATATAGAACTACATAGTTAACTGCCCAATGAACAAACTACACTTAACCGTATTTATCAAGCTCTCAAAAAAAAAAAACTAAACTAAAACAAAAATAAAAACAACACACTACGCGTGTATAAAACTGCAGACCAAGATAGTTAAGCCAAAGAGTTCATGAAATTTTATTCAGCGTGCTCAAACTGAAAACAAATTTTTGATTGCTTATATGTTCTGAAGTGTTTCCTGCCTACATATCCTCAGAAGTCCCAGGAGCTTTCCTGGACACATGGAAAATTTCAAGTCGAGCCATTTTTAAGTTGTCCCTGAGTGAAGCGGCGGGGTGGGGGGTTGGGCGGACAGCACATGGAGTGGGAGTGTGAATTTGTCATAAAGGAAGAAAAAAGTTATTTTGTCCTCTCCTTTTCCTTGAGTCACTTGACAATGGCTGGACACACTTGGCCCGAGATTTTTATTTTCCAGAAAGAAGAGCCTCACCTTTGTGCTGACGCCAAGGATGAACATATTCGGCGTGTTCTACACGAGTGAGCACCAGGGGCTTCTGAAGGCAGATCTACATGTAACCATAAAACCAGGCTTACCAGACACAGATCAGATCGCACATCATAACGACAAAGAACCGCAGGGATAGTAAAGCAAGCATGGACCTAGTATCCATCATCCAGAAAGGATTTAAAATATTTTTTGAAAGCGCTTAACACGGAAGTAATCGTCTAGCAGGCAGAGATCCATTACTGACGGGCAAACGCGGCAAAAGCCTGGCAGCTGGATGCAGACTGGATTTCGTGCCTTCCAGCTGTGACTCGCTAAGAAACACTGCCCCCAGAGTAAAGGTTTCTGAGATTCCTCGCAAGCGGCTCCCGTGTGGGGCATCTACTAGAGTCTGGCAGGTCGTGTGCCAGTGACAGGCGGGGCAGAGCGGGACAGCCAGCCTGGAGCGTTTACTGGAGAGGAGCTGAACAGCTCGGGAGAGGACAAGGGGCCAAAACCGTTTTGCAGGGAAACACCCCACTCAGAAATTTAGTCACTGGCTTCATGTCATGAATCTCCCATAAATATCTGAGGAGACTGCCGACATCCGAGAGCCAAGAGGAAAAGCATGCCTTCAGAGAGCAGGGCCAGAGGAGCCAGAACATGGAATAATCATCTCACTGGCCGTCCTCCACCTCCGATATTACTGCCCGAGACTCGGGTGAAGAAGGAACAAGAAAATGGACGAGAGTGGCTGACTAGCCAGGAAGGGAAGGAACTTTGCTCTGATAAATAAACTTGTCACGGAGATAGGCCACACATCAGAAAGGAAGTAGGGGGCGGGGGCGGGGGGAACTTGGATGGATGGATGAATGGATGGATGGATGGATGGATGGGGGAGTAGCTGGAGTGATGGAGTCTTCCCGTCTCCCATCCCGTCTGGTCGAGGAGGCAGGGGAAACCGAATATTGGCATTGTCTGGCCCAGGCGATTTTTCCCCTTCTCATAATATAACTTTGTGAATATGTTGAAGAGAGTGTCTGCTGTTATTGGTCTAATGAGCTAACTCTGAAATCTGAGCTAAAGACAGCTCCCTAGTGGCTACTCACTGTTCCACAGACAGAAAGGAGACTCCTTTCAGGGGCCCATCAGGGCGAACCACTGCTGACAGCTTGGAACGGCACAACACACAGATTTATTTCACAGACAGCCACAGACAGGAATTTAGCACCCTGTGCTGGCCTCCTGCTTAGTGGAGAAGGTGTTAAAATGCAACCATGCAGAGCTCTCCCTCGAACAAAACCCAGTAGCGACTAATCAAGCGGTCACCCGTTTCCCCCGCAACCCCCCCCGCCCCCGGCAGAAAATTCTGGGCGCGGAGCAGCTGAGTGCCCCATCCTGACAGCTGCTGCCGGGGCGTCCGCTGCAGCTTGAGAGCTGCCTCAGAAATCGCCAAATATTTTGCCTGACCTTTCAACTTACAAATTAATTGATTTCTAAACAACGACAAATGTTATTTAGTTATTTATGACATCTCAGATCTCAGAAAGCCTGCTCGAGGGAAGGGCACAGTGCCTTCGAGAATATTCCCTGAGGCCTGCAGAGGCATCAGACCCCAAGGGTGGTGGTTCTCACTGCCCCTCCTCGATGCACCTTGTGGAGATGCAGAGCTCAGAGGCACTGAGGCATACACAGTTACCTGCCCACACTCAGCTGGTCTGTAACATTCCGTTATCTGCATGAAATAAGCACGTCAACTTTGTTTCATGCATCCATGCGTGTGCATATATACGTATTTATTTATGTGTGTATATATATATGTAAATGTGCATGTGTGTATATATAGAATTATAAGATACTCGTATATACACGCATATACGTCTCCAAGGTGGCCTTCACCTTCAGGTTTGTAGCAAAAGTTACTCACCTTCTCGCCACTGCACACCCTGAACAAGTAGTCAGCAGTTCATCAGCTGAACTATTTAGGGATAAAGGCAAACTACGTTTATTAAAGCAACTGAAACTGCATCCTGGTAACCAGAGGTTGTTCCCCAGGAAATTGCACACCATTGGTGATATGGTTTGTACTGATCATTTTGTTAATCTCACTCTCACTCACCCACGCTATGGTTTCTTCTTTTTAGGTCGTGTTTCTTATGCAACCGACTTGTACTGGTAAAAGGAGGAGAAGAGAGAGAGAAGAAGGAGGAGCAACAGGAGAAGAAACATTTTCCTTGCCTATTTTCTGGGCTTCGAACAAGGTCCCAGCTCTCTCAAGTTCCCTTTTTTTTTTCTTTTTGTCTTTTCTAGGGGCACACCCGTGGCATATGGAGGTTCCCAGGCTAGGGGTCGAATTGTAGGTATAGCCTCTGGCCTATGTCACAGCCACAGCAACACTAGATCCAAGCCACGTCTGCGACCTACACCACAGCTCATGGCAAGGCTGGATCCTTAACCCACTGAGTGAGGCTAGGGATCGAACCCACATCCTTAGGGATACTAGTCGGGTTCGTTAACCACTGAGCCACGATGGGAATTCCCTCAAGTCCCATTCTGAAGGGCTCTAATTGCTGTCCCCATCCACTGAATTCCCAATAAACCTCTCGCTTGAAGTCATTTCTCTTTCTCCCCACCTAGACTCTTTTTTTTTTTTTTTGGCCCTCCCTTGGCATCTGGAGTTTCTGGACCAGGGATCAGATCCAATCTGCAGTTGCAACCTACGCCATAGCTGCGGCAATGCTGAATCCTTTAACCTACCGTGCTGGGCTGGGGATAGAACCTGTGTCCTGGTGCTGCAGAGATGCCACTCATCCCATTGCGCCACCGTAGGACCCCCCCCACCACCGCTACTCTTCAAGTTTGCCAGTCTATCAGCAATAGTCCAGATACTCGCTCAGTCCGATTTTGTTCCTCTGTGCGATGTCAAAGGCAGGGACGCTTCAGTCCAAACAACAACCCACATCCCATAAGGGCTTTAACTGATGACGCAGAAGCAGACACGGATGGTACCATCAACTAAAAGGACCCTGACTAAGAATCTGAAATGCATCCTGGCAGAATCAAGCCCTCCTTTGTAGCTACTACTCCGTGGCACCCTCCTAGGTGCAGTTTGCCATCCTGTCAGGGATGGGGGAAGAGTAAACTTTATTTGGACTTTTTTTTTTTTTTGTCTTTTTTTGTCTTATTAGGGCCGCACCTGCAGGCATATGGAGGTTCCCAGGCTAGGGGTCCAATCGGAGCTGTAGCCTCCGGCCTACACAACAGCCACAACAATGGGGGATCCGAGCCACATCTGCGACCTACACCACAGCTCACAGCAACACCGGATCCTTAACCCACTGAGCAAGGCCAGGGATCGAACCCACAACCTCATGGTTCCTAGTCAGATTCATTTCCACTGCGCCATGACGGGAACTCCTGGACTCTTTTTTTAGACCAACGTGTGGTCAAATTTCTGGGACACTTGTGTAACCAAAAAAGCATAATATCAATAAGAAGCGGATGCCTAGGCGAGTGCCCGCTCTCAGAGGCCCTCCTCTGGCGGGGCGGCAGCGGTGGGGACCCTTTTCCCACTCCCTCTGGTGACTTACAAAGGGAGCCTTGAGACAACCAAAGGCTCAGAAAACTGAAGTGTGGAAAGAAACCTCATCACCCTAGGAAGCAAATCCATCTGCTCCCATCCCGAGACAGAAAAGGAAAAAAAAAATGATGCCCTGTTTATTTTTCTACTTCTCCCACTTCTTTGCAGGCATATCATTTTCCTAGAGTTCTTGTGTCGTAGATTTTAGTTAAAGGACTGAGGTTTTATTTTTGTTTTTCAAGTCAAAGGGGCTGCGCATAGGGTGGAGGCACAGGAGAAGGAGGGAAGGAAACCACAGGTAAGACGGGTCACAGGGACTCTGTCCGGAGGGTGCCTCTGTACACGTAAAAGCACGTATGCAAAGTTCTGATCACGCTTACTAGTGTAGGAAACACTAGGATGAGCGTATTTTCGTTTCTATAAAGATAATGGTTTATAAGAATACTACACAAAGAAAAATGCAATAAAAAAAAATAAATAGGAATTCCTGTCATGGATCAGTGGTTAATGAATCCAACTAGGAACCATGAGGTTGAGGGTTTGATCCCTGGCCTTGCTCAGTAGGTTAAGGATCCGGCGTTGCCGTGAGCTGTGGTGTAGGTCGCAGACGCGGCTCGGATCCCGCGTTGCTGTGGCGAAGACCTGTTAGACCCCTAGCCGCGGAACCTCCATATGCCACGGGTGCGGCCCTAGAAAAGGCAAAAAGACAAAAATAAATAAATAAATAAATACCTGGACATAGAGAAATGTGCCTTAACCTCAAATTGAGAATCATCTAAGTGACTCCTGACTCCATCTAAGCTTGTCCCCCTCCTTCTCATTCCCACTCTTCCTTTCTTCCTGGAGTGAAGAGACTATATCTAGCATATTTAACAGGCCCTGTCTTTCTGCATTTGCATTTTGAGATGAAATCTATTAGGCAAAAGTGAAGTGTGAGCCAAAATGGGCAGATAAAGTTCCAAACTTTTCCACTAATGGACATGGTTACAGGTTTTTGTTTGTCTGTTTGTTTTGTTTTGTTTTTAATGGCTTATGGAAGTTCCCGGGCCAGGGACTGAATCCCCACTGAAGCGGTGGCCTACGCCACTGCTGCAGCAACACCAGATACTTTTAACCCACTGTGCCAGGCTGGGGATCGAACCCTGGCCTCCTCAGCAACCGGGGCCATTGCAGAGGGATTCTTAACCCACTGCACCAGAGCAGGAACTCCCCATAGTTACAGTGTTTGTTCTGGACTTAGATGCATGTACTCCACCTCCGAGACATCTTCCCATTTGCAGATTTCAAGCAGGTACTACTCATGAGGCACCCAGTTAAAACAAAATGTCCCTGTCTCTTGCTCAGTATGTAATGTGTACATGCAAAGCAACCCCAATACCTGGAACCTTCTCCGGGAAAGATGAAGCAGTCTCCACGATGTAGACCTTCTGTTACTTACTCATTAAACAACCAGTTGTTGATACCAAGTATGTGTTAGGCATTATTCCAGGTGTTAGGGATAAACCACTACACAGAAAGGTAAAATTTTCTGCCTGCTTTAGTTTAGTAGAGTGGGAGTCAAAACAAGTAACATGGACAACTGACAAATAAATGAGCAAAATGTACAGTATCTTAGTTGTTAAAGGAGGGGGGGCAGTGAGGAAAAACCAAATAGGAAAGAGGGTTACAAATTTCGAGGTTGGGAAGGAGGTGTGTCCACTGAGATGAGCTTTAAGCAAAGATCTAAAGGATATCTGAGCAAAACCTCCACACGGAAACATACTGTCCCAGTGAAAAAGCAGATGTGAGTGAACTGATGGCAGTCAGTGACTTCCCCGTCAGTTTCCATCGTTCCAATCACTATCAATGGGAAAACAGCTGTATTCTTCCCCGTTTTTCTTCCAGAGACCAGACTGCGATTTCTCACACCCTTTTCTGCTTCTTTTCTCCCTGAACTTGCACCATTTGGTTCCTGCTGTCGTAACTTAAATATTCCTTTAAGTAACATTTGCTGAGCGTCGGCTCTACGTCAAAATTTTGAGGAAGAAATATCAAGATGGTAAGAGGAAGCATCTATGATGCTACATGAACTCTCCCCAACTCTAAATCATCTGTCTCTGCTCCCCACCAAGCACCCATCCCTGCTCCTTGCTCTTCTTAAGGCAGAAAAATTGAGAGCTCTTCCTTCAGTACTTGGGATTTCTAATTCTAGACACATGGTAAATAGACGTGCTCCAGTTACAACAATTCAGATTCCCTGGTTTTCTGGTACATGCTACCTTAAATTGCATTTCCACTCACTACTAAAAAATCAAGGCAATCCACAACAAGATGACTCCATGCAATTTTGTATCACAGGTAAAAGAAAACCTTGTCGATATGAAATCAGACAGTGTAAAATTCTCTCCCAGAGGAACCTGGCATTATTACATCCCCCATCAATCATGGTATTGTTTCTCCAACAACTGTATCAGACTCGGCATCCGGATATTGCTATGTCATCCTACCAATTCAGCAGGGAAGTCAGATACCCTTACAAATAATTCCAGGCCCACCAAAATCTGCACTCCTGCAAGAGATTTCAAAGTCCTCACTGGTTTCCAACCATCATCAACTCTCCAAATTCCAGGGCTTTAGTATTGGGTGTAATGGAATTAGACCTCAACATTAATATATGACCTGTATGTATACATTTATACATTTATGAGAAAACACTATGAACCTGACCTACACATATATGAAGAAAGGCTACAGACACACTTTAATAATATATAATAGGTCATTAAATGGCATATACTTAAATTCTGGATACTCTGTTTAATGCCAGGCTATCCTTCCCTCCAGCTTCATGGATCATCTATACATAGCATCCAGGCAAGGTTCCAAGTATCAAGGATATAACAGATAGATACCCTCCTAGACGCAGCAAAGCCTCACCTTCTATACTGATTTTTTTTTTCAGTAGAGATTTTGTGGTTTTGTTTCATCAGATGCACTCAAAGCAGGTAAAAATTAAAACTTAAAACTCAAGCTTTAGTTATAGATACTGGTTGAACTTTGAAACTGTGCCTTTTTTTTTTTTTTTTTTTTGTCTTTTTGCCTTTTCTAGGGTTGCACTCACGGCATATGGAGGTTCCCAGGCTAGGGGTATAATTGGAGCTGTAGCCACTGGCCTTCGCCACAGCCACAGCAACGCGGTATCCGAGCCACGTCTGAAACTTACACCACAGCTCACGGCAACACTGGATCCTTAACCCACTGAGCAAGACCAGGGATCAAACCCGCAACCTCATAGTTCCCAGTCGGATTCGTTAACCGCTGAGCCACAACAGGAACTCCAGAAACTGCCTTTTCTTTATCCCCTTGTGCCATTAGGAAGAAAACACTCTCCCCTCTCTCTTCCTCCTCCCCCGACCTCACACACACACACACAAGCACGCACACAAACTAAAAAGTTGACTTTGAAGGTTTCAGTCACCCTAGTATTCTTCCCTTTGTCCCTGCCGCTGATAACCCAAAGCGAGTGAAGTGAGGCTCTTGCCTTGGCCCCTGCGCAGAAAACGCCTGCAATGCTTCCACTTTAAGTGCCTTATTTATAATCCTCTGTAAATTCACCCAAAAGTCATGAACTACATAATACTAATTCTTACAGGGTGACATATTTCCCTGATCTTTCATGAGCCACATGGGGAAACAGTTTTCTCCTGATCTGAATGAAGAAGAAAAACAGTGATCCTAATCAACCATTTGCCCTTAGTGGCTTCCCTAAACAAATCTGGGAAAGCGCTTAAAGGCTTGGGAATAACCATGACCCTGCTTGATGCACTGTAATAACCCTACCTAATTATACTGATATAAAAACTAATTGGAAAGATAGCAAATGTCAGGGTAAGATGCAAATCGTAGGGTGTTAATTGCTGAACAGGTGCTGGAATAGAATTAAATGAGCATTCTGATTAAAAGAGTGGAGGAAACAAATGTGGACCCCCGATACAAACTTGGCCATGTGACTTCTTCAGCGGTCCATTCCACCAGGAAAAGGTCACGATGCTGTGACCTCTGTTCTGTGATGGGTGGACCAAGAAAATAAGAGTGACCACAAAGAAAAAGACAATATAGCATCAATGTCAACAGGACTTCTGCTAAGTTTGAACCCTGGAGACATGCAGTAGTGTTTTAGAAGTTCTTCGATACGTGGACAAGCTGAGGGAGAATCAGGAATGCATAAATGCTCCCCCTTCCCCAGCTGCAAGCCCGTGCCCTTCCACCTTGAACCAGAAATCCTCCTGTTCCCCCACTGCTCTGCCACAAGACTGAGTGCTCCTAGGTCCTCAGTACACATTTGTGGGTTGACCAAGTCCTTGATGAGTCAGCTGAATCAACAGCATTTCTTGCTTTCCATACGTTGAGACAGTATGAGAGCAATGACTCTGGGGCGGAGTGAGCTGATACAGAGAATGCATCGGAAGCTCCAGTTGCTGAAAGCCACTCGTGCTCACTTCGGCAGCACATATACTAAAATTACTAGAAGCCACTCACTCTTATAGCAAATGGTATTCACCGATGCTCTAGTAATCCAGATTTTATTATTTTTGCCTTTCCTTTTTTCAGATTTTATTTTTTTAATTGATTTACAATGCTGTTAGTTTCAAATGTACAGCAAAGTGAAGCAGTTCTACATATACATACATTCTTTTTCAGATTCTTTCCCCGTATGGGTTATTACAAAGTATTAAATAGACTTCCCTGCACTATACTTGTTACTTATCTATTTTATATCTAGAAGTGTGTGCATGTTAATCCCAACCTCCAAATTTATCCCTCCCCCCAGTGTTTCCCCTTTAGGAACCATAAGTTTGGTTTCAAAATCTTTTTGAGTCTGTTTCTATTTTGTGAATAAGTTCTTTTGTGTCATTTTTTATTAGATTCCACATATGAGTGATCTCATATGCTATTTGTCTTTCTCTTTCTGACTTACTTCACTTGTGGGAGAAAATCTTTGCAAACGAAGCAACCGAGAAGGGATTCATCTCTGAATTTTGAACTACATCTATAAGACTTCCTCTTTAGGCCGGTGTATCAATAGAGGAGGTTTCTTCACAAATTCCTGGTGCCTTGGTCAATCTCTTGAACAACTGTCATTAAATTTCCCGCCACGTGGTAAATCCTGGACCGATGGCACCAGGGTCCTGAGTCCTCCAAGCGGAGAAAAGACCCTAGGGGCAGTGACTCTAAGTGGACGCTGGTGACAGCAGATAGGAGCACCTAAGATTGAAAAGAACCCTTCCCAGCACCACAATGCCCTCCACAGCTCCACCAGCTCAAGAAGCCCTTTCCTTACACCAGAAGAAACCATCTACTTCAAGGCCCTGATCCTCTTCCCAATCTACTGCTGTGAATAACCTAGAAGGGAGTTACCCCATTGCCAGGTAGCATGCCACAGCTTAAATGTTCTTTCCCTCCGAAGTTTGCAGGTCTTTGAGATTATGATACCGGACAACTAAACTGACTCTTCGGTGCCGAGCAGATGAAGCAGCGGGTCTTGCCCTGTTCTATTGCTATTTCCCCCTCTGCCCAGCCCCCACTGTTAGAGCGATTCATTGACTGGGCTCATTCCACTTCGGGGCCTTCTGCCTGCTTAGATTAGGTCTGGGGGATATACGCTAAGGGCAGCAGGGGACAGATGGCAGCAAAGTTAATAAGCATCTATCTCAGACCTTTGTCTACTAAAGTTAGAGCAGATACCTGATGAACCCAGTTTGATTCCTTTTGCTGCATTTTATTTTTCTTTGTATGTAACTGATTTGGCCTCTACTTATATTGGGCAAAAGAAAGTAATACGATGTTACATCTGACAGTGCTTCAACTCAGCAACCCAATTTCAAAGTGCAAACAGAGGAGATTCCCAAATGCTTTAAGAAGGAAATGTGGCTACAGGAGGCATGGGTGAGATTTCACCTTGTTTATTTATGCTTTTATAAGGACACTGAGAATAATAATAAAACAGGATGGGAAAGAGAAAAATTTTGCTCCAGCATAGAGATGGGTGGGTATGACCTCCTCACTCCTTCCTTGTCTTTGATCTTGAGAAAAGCTCGCTTTCTCTTTAAGGAACAAAAATAAACTGTCTCCTGAGTAATAAAGTCAAGACACTTGCCAGTAAAAATTGGTTAAGGTCAACACTTTTGAAGGTCAAATGAGTTTGAGACAAGATGTCATGTGGGATCACCATTCAGCACATTTAGTTAAATGGTTAAAAATAATAAAAAATAATGACAGTAGTGGAGTTATTTAAAAAAAAGAAAAAAAGCACAGAAGTCAGAGAAAATGAGAGAACCAGATGTCTTGGAGGAATGCTGGGAAATGTTGAAGAGAAAGCCTTCTCCCACCCCAAACAAACGCTTCCCCAAGGATCTGTTGAGACTCGCTGTCAGTATCTGCTGTGCATTCAACATCATATATCTTTTTGGTGTTTCGTTGCGCGGTTTTCTTATTTACTTATTTTATTTTAACAAAGAAGACACCATAGGGAAGACTTTTTTTTTTTTAAGATGGCAATTCGAATGGACCCCAAGGCAAGCATTTCCCCAGGTGCCTCACGCGTCTGCCTTGTCTAAAGATCCAAAAGACAACCCCACCCCCCAAAGTTATACTGCCCTGACACAAAATTGAAACCAAAAAGGGCCAGCTTCACACTCAGCTTTTCCGAACATGAAACATGATGGAAGTGAAGAGAAGATACCATCCAGGTTCCCAAGGAAGAACTCCAGTTTTTCTAAAACAGAGCACGAACAGGTCGCAGCTAAGAGACTGTGAGGAGATGCAAATGAGCTCTCAAGGGAGACCTCCGTGGTTCCAAAAACAAACTCGGAATCTACACTGATAGTGAGGCCGGGGTTCCAGGTTATGTCACATCCTCTCAAGGGGCCAGAGGTGGGCAGCCAGGCCCAGGGCTTTTTATGAGCCTTTTGCTTTTCCAGGCCACAAGCTCACCCAAGGAACCAAAAAGTCTCTGATGCCAGGGGATGCTTTCAAACTCCAGTGAGGCCCGCTGCAAGATGCAAGTTCCAAGGGCTGCTCGCTGCCAGTGACAATGAGAACAATCTGAAAATGTTCCTCCCAGGAAAAAATACACTCTTTTTTGTTGGAACAGCCAATCTCTTTTGGCACCAAATGCTGTAAGAAGTGCTTTCACCGTGCCACCTCTCGACAAAAACGCCCTCAATGAGCATCCTCCAAGGACCAGCTTTGAAAAGGGGTTTCGCGTATCAGGTTAATGCATGCACTTGGCACGGCCCAACTTTTGCACCAAAGGCTCTAGGGTATGGGGTGATAAGAGCCAGGTTCTGTTTGTTAACGATAAGGCAATTATTTCTTTGGTACTTCATAGGAAAAAAAAAATCTTACAGCAAAGATTCAAACAAGGATCCCCAGGGAGACAACGGAACTCGTAGGTTGGAAAAGTTGTTTTTTTTTTTTTTTTCCTTCACAGGAGCAAACAAATGGGCCAGTGAAAGCAAGGGAACGTTGAAGGCGAAGTTACTGACTAACATGCTAGCAGCCGGCTCCCGCAGCAGCCCTCCGTGACTTAGGGAGGGAGACAGGCAGCGAGAGGAGGGAGAGACAGAAAAAGACAGAAGCTGAGAGGAAAGGAAAAAGATGAAAGGAGAAAAGGACCAGAGTGAGGTGAAAGCAAAGAGGCAAGAAAGAGAACAGAAGTGTGGTGATGAGAGAAAAGAAGGGACAGACCGAGCCATTAGTGGCGCTGCCCCAAGAACCTGGATGGGTGAACATTAGAACCTTCTTCTCACCGCTGCACCTGTGGCATGTGGAAGTTCTCTGGCCAGGGGTCAAATCGAAGCTGCAGCTGTGACCTATGCCACAGCCACGGCAACACCGTATCCTTAACCCACTGAGGGAAGCCATGGATCGAACCAGTATCCTCAGGGATACTAGTTGGGTTTGTCAGCCACCAGGCCACGACGGGAACTCCTAGATCTTTATTATCACTGCCCCCAAACTAAACTTCGCGTTCCCTTCCATTTTAAATGTAGACAATAAGGTCCGTGGTAAATCTGAAAAAGGAGGGGAGGCGGGGAGAGGGGTATAGGACTCCAAAATCCTGGGATGGCATTAGGAATCCTCCTGCCCCGCAGGCACACTATTTCAGTGAAGAGGTATATGCCATTTTTCAGTTTGGAAAGGAGCTCCTTTCATTTACTCCCTGGGTCCGGCTTTCTGCCTCAAGGCCAAGGTTTCCTAAACGTCTCTTGAACTCTCTAAGGTGCAGCAAGTTTAGGCTTCAGATGCCCGGGAGTTTTCAGGGAGCTTTTCTCAAGGTCATCACATTGGACTCACAACTGAGAGCTAGTCCCACAGTTTTGCAGGTCAGGTCCAGCATGACAATTTATTTTTTCTGACACAGTTTTGCTCAGCTGGTTGGTTCCCTCTAAGCTCTGTACAAAATTGGTAGGCTGTGACTTGCCAAAGAAGCATGTCACTGACGCCTCATTTTTAGTTTCCTACTAGGGTAAAAAAAAAAAAAAAAATGCTGAAGAGATCAAGATATTCTGCAGATGGAATGGGTCTCAGAACAACTGGCCTTCTGCTCACCCCTCTTTATCCTCAGAATGACGTCATAGCGCCCCAGTTCCAAGGACCTGTGATCCCCGCTGTCAGGGTAGGCTGGCACTCAGACATCGGTAAGCCATTGGCTTCATGACCTATGAGGTGATCGAGCAGTTATGGACCCCCTAGATGTGGGTGGGGGCAGTTAAGTCCAGTCCAAGCCCTTGCACATTCCCACCTAGTATTCCAGTATCACAGGCTGGCCTGTCCCAACTGACGGAAATTGTGCAAACTCCCCCAGATGGCTCTCTCTGCTGTAGTCTGCTGGTGCTTAGGTTAACTGCAGAGCCTGGGCTCTGTTACATAAGTTTCTACGCTAAAGCATCCTCCTCCTCACAAAGCAAGGAGAACTGACACCTTGACCTGGGGCTGGACTGGGACGGAAATCCTCAGAAAGGGCATCACATTCAAAACCACCCACCTGACCAAGAGGTTAAGAAAGAAGGAGGCAAAGAATGTATATATGCATGTGTGGCTGGCTCACTTTGCTGTACAGTAGAAAACTGACAGAACACTGTAAAGCAACTATAATGGGAAAACATAAAAATCATTTTAAAAAATAAAATAAACGGCAAGTTTATAAAAATTTAAATGGGAAATTGTTTTGTAAGATGATGAGAAAAAAAAAAAAAGGAGAAGGTAGCTGTTTTCAGGGAAGAGCCAGTTTTGAAAAACTCCAAGCACTTTTCTCACCTAAAAGAGTGGACTGTGAGCAATGAGGTCCTGCAGTACAGCACAGCCAACGATATCCCATCCCTTGGGCCAGACCGTGATGGAAGATAAAATGAGAAAAAGAACGTATACATATGTACAACCGGGTCACTTCGCTCTACTGCAGAGGCTGATGCAACACTGTAAATCAACTAAAAAAAAAATTTTTTTTTTAAGAGCGGACTGTTTTCAAGGACAGGGGAGGGCTTCTCAACTCGGCACCCACAGCTCCGTTTCCTCTTTTAGAGAAGGAATGTTCCTATCAGACAAAGGAAGAGTCTGCGGGCCTCCACACGGTAAGCGGAGCCCGTGCGGGGGCAGGTGCAGTTTCGGGGGTGGAGACAGTCAGGCGCAGAGAGGAGAAGGATGCAAGGCAAGGCAGGTCCCCCAGCCAAAACCATACACAGGACAGGCTTACCGTCACTGTCTGGTTCACTGGCTTCCAGCCTCGGGGATGAGAACTGAGACGACTGCTTTAAAAACTCAGAAGTCGGAGTTCCCGTCGTGGCTCAGTGGTTAACGAATCCGACTAAGAACCATGAGGTTGCGGGTTCGATCCCTGGCCTCGCTCAGTGGGTTAAGGATCCGGCGTTACCCTGAGCTGTGGTGTAGGGTGCAGACGCGGCTCGGATCCCGCGTTGCTGTAGCGTAGATCGGCAGCTACAGCTCCTGTTAGACCCCTAGCCTGGGAACCTCCATATGCCGTGGGTACGGCTCTACATAAAAGGCAAAAAGACAACAACAACAAAAAAAAAAGCCAAAAAAAAAATAAAAAAATAAAAACTCAGAAGTCACCGTAAAAATAGAAAATTACTGCTTCCTGTCACGACCAAATATTAAACACAGTGCACACCTAATGACTCTATCCCTCCCCAGGGAAGACGCTTTACGAACAATAAAACCCCAGCAGACGTCCACTGTTTGGGTCGGGGGCTCTCATTATGGGCTCACTGATCCAATACAATTTACAAGCTCAATGGACTCCACTCGAGGTGAAAACCACCAAGCCTGAGTTATAAATGGAACACCTACAGTGCAACCAGCATTTCACTCTTCACTGGAGAAGGTATAGACGAAAGGAAAGATTGGGGAGAAAGGCATTAGGGACAAGTTGCTCATAGCGATGCTTCCGACACCCCCCACACCCCCGCATTGCTCAAGGTCAGAGCCACCAGCAGGAGGGCGAGGCAGGCAGGGAGAAAGCAAGGGACACCCTAAAAGCAAAGGCAGGGAGGAAGGAGAAAGGTGAACAAAGGAAAAAGGGGGAGATGGGGACAGGTGTGGGGTCCGAGGGCAGCAGAAGGGGAACTTTTAAATCTGCTGCCCCCCTTTCTATGCAGTCTGACTTGACACGACATCCGATTTTCAAAGTTAGATTTTTTTTTTGTCCTTTTGCCTTATCTAGTGCCACACCTGCAGCATATGGAGGTTCCCAGCTCTAATCTAAACTGTAGCCAATGACCTACACCACAGCTCACGGCAACGCCGGATCCTTAACCCACTGAGCAAGGCCAGGGATCCAACCCGCAACCTCATGGTTCCTAGTCAGATTCGTTAACCACTGAGCCACAACGGGAACTCCAGATTTTTTTTTTTAAGTTCGCTCAGTCATCCAGATAGACACCTAAATGGTGGTGACCCTTCATCGCGTGACTCAACATCTGGAGGGCAAAGGGCAGAAGCCACTCTACGCTGACCCGCACAAGCACCAGGCGGACTGCTCGTCGCGGTAAATCGAAGGCAAGTCTGGCCCTTGTTCAAACGTCAGCCTAGACCAAGTGGGGAGACTGGGGCTTCCTCCTTACCTTTAACTTCGTGCAATTTATCACTCGCGCCTAAACAATCCCACATGTGTGAAGCACTGGAGACAGACTCAGGGAAGGCCAAACAAAGGCTTTTAGGGAAGGCAGAAAGTGAGCAGGAGACGGACGATGGACACAAAGCAAAAGCAATGGCCGGGGAGGTGACAAGTCTATAAAACAGGGTCTAGACTGAGCAGGAGCCCAAGGCACCAGGAGGTGACAAAAAAGAGAGAAGAGACAGAATACTGGCTGGGCTGAGAAACTGGCCAAGACGGGAACCCTGCCCCCAAATACTGATGGTTCCCAACTAAGCGTCCTGCTCAGCTCCCAGCCTCCTAAGTGTGAATCAGCTTCCACATGGACACATGGGACGAAGGTGAGGAGCCCCCACATGAAGACAAAAAACACAACCAGGAGTTGCTGCACACGTGCTTGTTGGCTCCGGGGTCACCCAGGCCTCAGACGGCCTTCCTGCATCTCCCCGCTTCCCAGCCCTGAGTCCCAGTTGTTCAGATCAGAAACGGGGATTTGGAGAGGCTTGCCAGAGAACATACGGGCTGCCCAGGGAATTTTGAATTTCAGACAAAATAATGACTACTTTTTCAGTGAAAGTATGTTGCCAGGGAAAGGCTCGTATGGAGAATGTATTTGTTGTTTATCTGAAATTCAAATTTAACTGGGAAGTAGTTATAAAAAAAAATCTTGCTTTTTATTCAATATTTAAAGTTAACTGGGTATCATATTTTTATTTGCCAAATCTGGCAACTCCAGATTCAGTGAGAGGGAGGAAATGAGTGAATGGGTGGGAAATGAGTTCAATGAGTAAATGGAGGAATGACAGAGCAGTAGTCAAGTCAGATCTGAGCTCATGCTACTACAGTCATCGTCCTACGACAGGAACAATGGTCACTTCAAGCACTCAGCCCCCATGTCATAAACCTGTGTCCTGCTGCAACCTTACCTCTTCTGAGTAAGAAAAAGCCTCTGCCTGGAAGAAACTGGCTACATACAAACTGACCACAGGGAAATGCCATCAGTCTGACCGTAGGCATGATGTATGGAACTGATGCGTCCTCCAAAGCTCTGTCCAAAGAGAAGCTTTGCAGGACGGCAACAATACAGAGACACGAATGCCACATTTTCTCCTGCCCTCCCCCCACCCCCCGGTTGTCAAAAAGTGCCACAGTTTTGTCCTGGGAGCTAGAGACCTTGTCTCCAGTCCCAGTTGCATCTTCGATCTGCTTACTGCCCCGCCCCCGCAATAGCTGCTCTTCAATTGGGTTTTCTCCTCTGAAAGGCGGATGACAGACCCTGTACACAGGTAGTGAGCACAGCTTTAAATCAGTCATGAAAACGTCCTGTGCAACTGTGCAAATCTGGACCCAAAGCCAAAGAAAGAAAAAGGCTCATCCTTTGTCTCCATAAAGACCTACCTCAAGGGCTTTACTGGAGGGACTCTGGGTGAGAACGGCATTCAGAGGTCCAGGGGCCCTGAGCATTCCATCATTTTGCGAGTTCTCTTTTTAAAAAGGTTTAGGATTTCCGTCGTGGCTCAGTGGTTAATGAACCTGACTAGTATCCATGAGGACGCAGGTTCGATCCCTGCCCTCACTCAGTGGGTTAAGGATCTGGTGTTGCCGTGAGCTGTGGTGTAGGTTGCAGACGCGGCTCAGATCCCGCGTTGCTGTGGCTGTGGCGAAGGCCAGTGGCTACAGCTCCTGTTAGACCCCTAGCCTGGGAACCTCCATATGCCGAGGGTGCAGCCCTCAAAAGACTAAAATAAAATAAGAAGGTTTAGCATCTCATGGGCCTTACGAAATGGAGGTGTTAATCCCAAAGTGCTGGCCTGAATCCAGTGGCTCCACCCTGCAAAGTCTTCCATTCCTGCCATTATTTCAGAGGACCAGGAATTTCTCTCTTACTTCCTCCTCAAAAGCTCCTGTTATATGGGAGCAGCTGCAGTGTTTCTCACCAGCTCTGGCTCCTTGGTGGTCTTAAGGGGGCTGGGAAAGTTTGAGTGTGGAATAAAACCTTTCTGACGGACAAAGATTTAATTAATTACCTGGGTCCAGACTGATGAAATGCTGACTCCCTATAGACTCGGGTCTAGACTGCCTAACATGCTTTGAGCATCTTGCCCCTTAATCACTTTCCTTTCTGATCATCAAATGCCTCCTCCAATGCAACTCCAGGTTACTGTGCAGAACAGAACAGAGCAACAAAGAACAATTCTCACAAGATTTCCATCGACAAATAATCTAGTCGAGCCCTGGTGGGCAGAACCCTAAATCGGCAAGTCATCTGTGGATATAACTGCCTTTTCATCTCCCTGAGCTGTGTGTCCTATTTTCCAGGCATTTGGTCTGGTTGCCTCCTGGCTGGGTCCACAATAGACCCAGAAGAACTTATCTAGCCCTGTTTGCTGAAACAGAAAAAGAAACTGGAAGTTCTAGAATGTTCTCTCTGGGCAAATACCAGTCATATCAACCTTTCTTAAGTTCCAGGCTCTTTGTTCCCCTGAAAGCCAGCCAGACGACTTTGGGAAAAGACATCTTTCTTACAAACAAATATTCAGGTCTTATTTCCAGCACAGTGCAATGTCAGAGTACTGCTAGTCTACTCTCTCGGCTCCCCCTACTTCTGGGCAAGTCTCCTATTTAATCACATCGCACAATTTTATGAGGAAGAAGCTGGAAGTTGAAGCATACCATGATCTGTTCCGAATCACCCCATTTATCCAGCTGGTCCTCTGAGTTTTAACGGGAATTGATCCAGAGGACATATACCAGCATTTTGAATGAGAGCAAGGTAGTAAAAGTGAGCTGGTTTAGGTCTTTCTTCCTCTTTTTTTCTAAAGAATTACTTGTAAATGGTTTGGGTTCTCACAGACATCCAGGCTACTAAAAAATTCACAGATTGCCAGATGGTACAACAGCAGTTCTTTGCAAAGGATCTGAGCTTTCCCGTGAACAAAGGACGTGTACTCATGGGGACAAGTGGCAACATCGGCAAAAGCTTTGGGGTGGTGGGTGTATTGGGGGAGGGGAGGTGGGTTGTGGAGAAGTGAGAAAATGGGCCTTTCACCTCCTCAACTGGTATCTGGCAGGGAAAAACTGACTCCCAACTGCTGCTGGTGGTGGAAGAAGGCATGTCCAGAAGAAGTTGAAAGAAACAAAATCAGAAACTGGGACACTTTATTTCACAAAATTTGAAAGCCTGTGCCCATCCTCCCAATTCCTGATGGTATAGGTGATGGAAATATGCCCAGGAGTTTCCTGGCTGCCCAGTGATTAAGGATTCAGCATTGTCACTGGCCCCAGAACTTCCTCATGAGGTGGGTGCAGCCAAAAACTAAATTGAAAAAATAAAACAATAATGCCCAAGATTTGGCAGGTAAACTTACAAATTCCTAAAGAGCCACAAAAAGAAAGGCACTTGTACACGATGGTAATGTCTTCCTAATAAGTTCCCCTGCTTTCATTCTGCATTTTCTTCTTTTCTTTTTTAAAAATTAAAAGTATAATTGATTTACCAATGTTGTGCCAATTTCTGCTGCATAACAAAGTGACCCAGTCATATATATACCTATATACATACACATTCCCTTTCTTATATTATCCTCCATCATGTTCTATCCCAAGAAACTGGATATAGTCCCCTGTGCTGTACAGCAGGACTTCATCATTTATCCATCCTAAATGTAATAGTTTGCATCTACTAACCCCAAACTCATTCTGAATTTTTTTTAAGGCTGCACCTGCAGCATATGTAAGTTCTCAGGCTAGAGGTCGAATTGGAGCTGCAGCTGCAGGTCTATGCCACAGTCATGGCAATGCCAGATCCTTAACCCACTGAGCAAGGCCAGGGTTCGAACCTGTATCCTCCCGACACTAGTCAGGTTCTTAACCCACAGAGCCACAACGGGAGCTCCTTATTCAGCATTTTCTAATTCATCCTCAAAGTTACCTCTCCAGAATACGCGCCTGATCATAAAAATTGCACAACTCAGAATCATTTGATATCTTCCCACTGCCAATACAACAATGTCAAAATACTTCTATAAAGGTATATAAAGTCTTCTGAAATCTGGACCAAAATAATCTTTCTAACCTCTCCTACTGTCCCCCTTTACACACTCCTTGCACCTCTAAAACTAGGAGCAGATTTAGGAAATTCTTTCCTTTCTGTGTGCCTTTTTCCTATATTTTTTCCTTCTACTTGAATGTCCTTTGACCCCAACTGTATATGTCCAAGTTTCAGCTATCACCCCACACCCCACTGCCTAGATGAAATTCACCTCCCGCATGAGATCTTCCAGAATTTTTATCTCTACCTCTTTGGCGGCACTTTTGACATTCTACCTTCCATTGCAATTATTTCTGCACACTTTTTGCTCTTTCATCTGAACTACAAGTTCTTGATGGGAAAGCTCTGTACCTATTCAGTCTTTTTATCCCTAAGAGCACCTTGCAAAGTCCATGACATGATAGGCCCTAGATAAATATTTACTAAAAAATTCATTCTGCCTTGCAACCCTAGCTCTTTGTTCTTGGCATTGTTTTGTACCTCCCTGCCACTGGGAGGTAAGATTGCTAAATGGCTGTCAAATACAAGTAGTTACAGGAACGTCCCATATAAACTGGCAAAGGACTCAGTTATTCAAACTCTCTGACACTTGTCAGTCAGAGATCAATCTGTCAACTAATATTTACTGAGTGCCTTAGGATGTAAGCCATTGGTTAGATACCATGAGAAACACAGACTAGTCATTACTATGACTTTTTATTTATTTTTTTAATGGCCACACTTGTGGCCTATGGAAGTTCCCGGGGCCAGGGATTGAACCTACACCTCCGCAGCAACCCGAGGCACTTACTGTCAGATTTTTAACCCACTGTGCCACAAACGGGAACTCCTGCTATGACTTTTTAAAAAGCATCTAGGCTGTCATGCACTATGTGAGCACCATACACACGCTACGATGTAACACAATGACACAACAGTGGGAGAGGCAGTATTATTAACAGCATCTTAGAGACAAGACCTAAGTGACAAATGGTATCTGCCCTCCAAGAATTACAATAGAGTTGGAACTGTTAGGTAAGCCCACACAGGGAAAAAGATAAAAAAATCCATACATCCTAACAAGAGTGAGTATATATGACAAGCGTCAAATGAAAAGAATGGCTCTAAGACTTGATATCTTTGGAGACAGAATCTGAAGCAGGTCTTAAAGATGGGGTAAGATTTATACTGGCCAAGCGCTGGGGTGGGTATTCCAGGCAGAATGGGTGTGTGCAAAGAGAGATGGGGGACAGAGACAAGGTCTGTCGCATGGAACACATATTTTGATCCCATTTTGCTTCTCGGAGAAAGAGATGATGGGACGAGAAAGTCGAAACCTAACTAGTCGAAACCTATCTATCCCCCACTCGCCTTGTTGCAGAGCACGTTCACAATTTGTGAAGGCATTCTTCTCTGTGTGCTTATTTAAGCTCTCGGCTCCACGAGAGCAGAACACACCTGTCGTGTCCCCTGGTAGTCTCTCAGTGCCTGGGGTTCACAACTACTTGCTTAATAACCAAGCAACAGAAAACAATACTAAATGAATGAATGAAGGATGAGGTGAATCAACCTATAGACGGCTAGGCTAGCTTGTGTCAAACGCTGAAATTCTGAAGTCTAGGAAGACTAGTCAGTCGACTGGAATCAATCTAATTCGTAAAAAGTGACCCAATTACAGAAGTGAACATCCTAGCTTTTCAGCTCCAACTCTTTAATCAGAAGAAGACCGATTTTCTGAAACAAAGTTTTGTTCCTTGTTTACCACTTGGCACAGGCTGCCATCCAGTGAAGTGTTTCAAACCCACAGGGACAGTTTCTCTACACCAGAAAGCAGATGAGTACCTACCTGTACCTCCCTAAAATGTCTAGCGTTTCCTGAAAGAAACTAGCAAGGGCTTTACTAGGGAAAAAAAAAAAAAAAAAAAAAAGGGAAGGGGAACATAAAAGAATGATGCTTTCACTGTGGTTAAATAATTGCTATTTTGTTTTTTTGATTTTTTTTTTTTTTTGCCACCCTATAGCATATAGAGTTCCCAGGCCAGGGATCAGATCCGAAACCCTGGATCCTTAGCCCACCGTGCTGGCCGGACATCAAACCTGCATCCTAGCACTGCAGAGATATCGCCAATCCTGTTGCACCACAGTGGGAACTCCAAATAATCTCTATTTTGTAGTGAGAAAATCTAAACCTCTCTGAAGAAACGGAATTGTCACAAATAAATAAATAGCCAGGGGCCAGGATTTTCACAGTACTGGGCTCCCTGACCCCAGAGGTGGGAATGTGTGCAGAGAAGGCACATATTAATACCTCCCTCAATTACCAGTAAGTAGGGATGATGAATTAGCATGTCTGCTACTCAGACCTGGGCCTTGGCTAGAAGCAGAGAATTTAGAGCTGGGAGGTAACGTAAAGGCCACCCACTAACCCAAAGCACTTCCTTGTACAGGTAGGGAAACTGAGGCTCAGAGAGGTGACCCCTGACCTCCGTGACATTAGACAGCTAGTGAGTGAACAATCTGCGGTCAGAAGCAGGTGTCCTGATCCTAGTCCAGGGCCATTTCCTCTATACCATGTGGTCTCTCTGGGGACTGGAATTCCATCAAGCCTGTCGCACCGCTGCATAGGACCTGTGTAGTCTCGGGGTTAAATGGTACTTCAGAGGCCAGCTGTGCCCACCACTTCCCAGAAAACAGGTCCCACCTCTCTAAATGCTCCTAAAAGTACTCCAGATCATGCTCAACAGGTTTTTCCATTCTTCAACAGCTCCAAATTCTGGCAAGCTTTCCCTTCTCTTACACCAAACTCTTTTTCTCCATAACTTCTACCCATTGACAATATCCCAGTTTCACCACTGAAACTTGGCTTTGTGACCTGGGCTGAATTAACTACCTCCTTAAGACTTATTCTTTTCCTCTGTACTCAAGACTCTGTAATCAAGACTCTTCTCAACTACTGAAGATCAGTTAAGATTGCTGAATGAACACATTTTGCTTAACACAATGCCCAGCACCAAATAGGTGCTAATTAAATGTTAGATAAATGCTGAGTATTGGTCTTCTCCATCCTTCCCCAGAGACAGAATTCTTCCTTCAGAGGGCGTTACTATTGATATGCCTAGTTTGTCCATTTCCAAGGAAAGGGAGGGTGTTTTTAGTTCACAGACTAAAAACCAGCCTAAGTGGCCTAGGATGGCAAGAATCCTCTGGGCTCTGTGGACAAAAATCTCACCTAGAGTTCAACTCCAACTACTATTTAAATATTGCTTCTGTGCTGAAAGGGGCAGTGGGGTTAAAAACAGAATCCACACCACAAATCTAGAGTAGATTAATACAGAGTTCATTTGATACATTTATGAAAGAAAAAAAAAAAACAAAAAAAAAACCTCTCCAGTATTCAGGATTAATGCAACACGCTCTAGCATGCACAGGAGGTCGATAAGGGCTTTATTCCCCACAGTTATTCTCTGAACATTTCCATCCCACCAATAACACTTTCTGGAGTTAAGTGATACATGCAGAGAGGAACAACAAGCATAGCCCAGAGGAGAGAGGATCCAAACACTTCTCTGGTAGCACAAGGTAGTCAGTGAGGCAGAGAGAAGCAGGAATAGGACTCGTCAGGTGGCAGGGGACAGACAAACAGGAAGCCTGGATCAGAGGGGAAAGCACTGGGTGAAAACACACACCAAGATGGTAGCAGGAGAAAACTTGACTAAAAAAAAAAAAGGATAGGCCGGCGGCTGTAGCTCTGATTAGACCCCTAGCCTGGGAACCTCCATATGCCACAGGTACGGCCCTAGAAAAGGCAAAAAGACAAAAAAAAAAAAAGGGAAAGAAAGAAAAAGAAAAAAATCCATACCCATTCAGATGGCAACTATCAAAAAAACAAAACTAAACAAGAAAATATAGAGATGTGATGAAATAGAACTTTTGTGCATCACTGATGGGAATATAAAATGGGGTAACTGCTGTGGAGACAGCATGGCGGGTCTTTGAACCACCATGTGATCCAGCAGTTCTACTTCTGGATGTATATACCCCCAAAGAATTAAAAACAGAGACTCACAGAGATATGTGTACCTCCGTGTTCATAGCAGTCTTATTGACAAGAGCCCAGAGGTTGAAACAATCCATGTGTCTATTGACAGATGAACAGGTAAACAAAACACAGTATAACAGTACCACTGAGGGAGGGAAATCTTGACAGGTGTTGCAACATAAAGGAAGCTTAAGAATATCGTGCTGTGAAATAAACCAGTCAAAAAAGGACATACCCAGTGTTACAGGAGGAACTTACAGGAGTCAAATTCCTAGAGACAGACAGTAGCATGGTGGTTGCCAGAAACTGGGGCGAGAAGGGATGGGGAATCAGGGTTTAATGGGCACAGAGTTTCAGTTTGGAAAGATGAAAAGAGTTCCGCAAATGGATGGTGGTGATGGTTGCACAACAAGGTAAATTACTTAATATCTCTGAATGGTACACTTAAAAATGGTTGAGTCAGTGTTATATATATTTTACCACAATTAATTTTTTTAAGAAAGGAAGATAATATCAGGAAAACCCCTCATGGGCAAATAAATACCTGATATTTTTCTATGAACCTTTACATAAAAGGTCACTGGGGGTCATTCTGATATTTGCCTGGGTTCTTGAAAAATAAACAAAATCAAAACTTAAAATGGTCTTTCTGCATATAAATGGCCAGTAGGCACATGAAAACATGCTCAGCATCACTAATTATTAGGGAAACACAAATCAAACCTACAATGAGGTACCACCTCACACCAGTCAGAATGGCTATAATTAATAAGTTTACAAACAACAAATGCTGGAGAGGGTGTGGAGAAAAGGGAACCTTCCTACACTGTTGGTGGGAATGTAATTTGGTACGACCACTGTGGAAAACAGTATGGAGGTACCTCCAAAAACTAAATATAGAACTACCATATAATCTAGCAATCCCACTCTTGGGCATATATCCAGAAAAAAAACTTTCATTCAAAAAGAACCCCTATGTTCATTGCAGCACTGTTCACAATAGCCAAGACATGGAAACAACCTAAATGTCCACTGACAGATGAATGGATTAAGAAGAGTGGTATAGGGAGTTCCCGTTTTGGCACAGTGGAAATGAAAACTAGTATCCACAAGGATGTAGGTTAGATCCCTGGCTTCGCTCAGTGGGTCAGGGATCTAGCTTTGCTGTGAGCTGTGGTGTAGGATATGGCTTGACTCCTGCGTTGCTGTGGCTGTGGCATTTGTGTAAGCTGATTTGACCCCTAGCCTGGTCAAATCGGTGCTGCAGCTGCTGGCCTACACCACAGCCACAACAACTTGGGATCTGAGCCACATTTTTAACCTACACCACAGCTCACAGCAACACCAGATCCTTAACCCTCTGAGCGAGGCCAGGGATGGAACCTGCATTCTCGTGGGTACTAGTCCAGTTCATTACCGCTGAGCCACAAGGGGAACTCCCAGCGTTGCCTTCTGAAACCACAAGATGTAAATCAGTTCGAGCCTTTTCATTTTTATTTACCATGCAGAGGTCTTTATGGACAAGATGCAGGCTACCTCAGTAGGGACTGTGTTATTGTTGGTTTGGCTTTGCTGTTTCATTGAGTTTTGTTTGTTTGTTTGTTTGTTTGTTTGTTTTTCAGACAAGAACTTTGGATTTTTACCCTAAAAATGAATAAACCCTACTGCCACTCTGTGCATGCACTTGGAGGCTCTCCTGGAGGCCCGTGATTCAGCATCAAGTCCTGCTGGGCTGTGTGTTGGCCTGGCTTTTTGGAGAGGGGTGTGGCTCCCCAAGAATTCACAAACACAGGTTGAAAAGACAACTGAAAATAAAAATCAAATGTATGTTTCTAGAGAGATGGACAGGGAGTCACTTAGGCAGGAAAAGAAATTCCCAGGTAAGTCTTAGGAAATGGAGAATTGAGTCTCTGAGGGAGAGGCCCTATTAAAAATCCAATCATTTTCATTGAAGGGGCCACGGGGTGGGAAAAGCTATTTTTCCTATTTCAAACAGCCTATTGGACATGGAATGTCTATCCATTCCACTGGTCACGTGGGCTAAAGGAAAAGTCAGGTTGCTTTGCGTTTGGACTGGCAGTCTATCCAGTTAGCATGGTAACACTAGTAGTCACGTCTCCATCAGAAATGTGATTGGGAGTTCCCGTCGTGGTGCAGTGGTTAACGAATCCGACTAGGAACCATGAGGTTGCGGGTTCGATCCCTGGCCTTGCTCAGTGGGTTAAGGATCCGGCGTTGCCGTGAGCTGTGGTGTAGGTTGCAGACGCGGCTCAGATCCTGCGTTGCTCTGGCTGCGACGCAGGCCAGTGGCTACAGCTCCGATTAGACCCCTAGCCTGGGAACCTCCACATGCCGCGGGCACGGCCATAAAAAGGCAAAAAAAAAAAAGGAAAAAAGAAATGTGATTGGCTATTGATGAGATAAAGGGCATTTCTGGGATGAGATTTTCTCCTCCCCATTCTGTTGCATGTCTTCAATTAAGAAACGTGAAATTACAGTTGGATTATTACCTGTTAATGGCAGTTTGACAGGCAAAATATTGCAGAACCTGGTTTGCCAAAGAGAAAAATAAAAGGGGCCCTTGATAATGAAAAGTTTGGGAACCACTTTTGAGCTTCCCCCTCTGCCTTCCCCAAACAGACCCAATTCCAAGGGGATAATCAGGGTTCTGGAGCCAGAGTGGAACATGCCTGTTGTGTGAGAAAACTCAAAGAGAGACGGTGTAAATTAACAGCATCTGCTTAGATGGAGCGAGAAGGGGGAGGAGGTAATTAGTCAGTGTTATAGGAACAAGGGCAAGGAAGAGAGTTCTATATTTACTCAGAGGAAATCCAAAATAACCTACTTAGCATCCGTTTGGTGCGCACGGGTTATCGCAACATCTCCAGGTCAGCAGTAGTTAAACTCAGGGACCAGCTGCACAGCTCAAGCCCTGGGTGACACAACCCAACCATCCCACCTCCAGCCATACATAAAGGAAAAAGGCAAAGAAAGACACTCGGGAGTCATAAGACAAGATTCCTGTAAAGGAACAGTACCTTCAATCTAAAGCCCTACCATGAGGAAGCCAAACAAATGCATCTGTTTATAATAAGGAGAGTTATCTGCAAAACGGATCCTGGTCCATTTCTGGCACCCTTTGGTATGTGTGTTTCCATGTGTAGATGATCAACGTTTTGGAAGCAACACATATTTTAAGTGATGCAGACACATTGCTGGGCTGTTTTATTGCACGTGAGATAATAAAAATAATTGCCACTGTCATATAAAGCTCCTTAAGACGCAGCTAAAATACAAGGTCCACCTTCTCCAAAGAATTTAAAGCATCCTAGCACAAACAGTGAAGGAATATAACATGAAAATCTTGTCCTCCATAGCTGCCAAAAGCCTAAGTACATTAACATGTGTATTACATAGGAAGAAAACATAGCATATTCCGCTTTCTCCCTGGGTTCAGGTTACACATAGTTTCTTCGGGAAAGAACTGCTATTAAGTGCAGCTTCTTTTAGGATGTGTGCTTACGAGATGTAAGGTGCAGGTTAGCATTTACGGGTTTGCAAACATTTCTAAAACTGGTTTATGGGGTGTTTATTACAAGAAAAGATGTAACGGTCACGAGATTAGAGTGCCTTCTTAAAAGAAGACCTAAAGTTAGTTAAAAAAAAAAAAAAAGACTAACTGAAGATTAATAAGCTCAGTGAACACACTGGAAAGGACTGGATCTGTGTCCAGGCTGCACACATAGGCTTCATATTCCCCAGAGGATCCCGAGGGCATCCTAGGAAGCTAGGAAACAATGTCATGTGTGATCAGCACATCCAGTTTGCTTTTGTTGGGACAGAGAGTGCTGGGAGAAAAAGACTGTGACTGTGAGAAGTTCATGGGCCAAGAGCTAGGACAGCTGTGTTCTAGTGCCAGCCCTGCTCTGACCAACTGTGCACCCTGGGGCAAGTCGTGCCACCACTGCCAAGTCATCTTTTCATTGATAAAATGAGGAAGACAGCTGATTCCAAAGAGCTCTCACAGTTCATTCATTTTAAGCTTCTATGCACTTTGAGCAAAACTAAAGAAATTTCCAATAGCTCCCTACAACTGGTGTCACCTAAACCCCCGGGATGACAAAGGTACCATGTACATCCAACCGATATTTCGTATTTGGCTATCCTCTACAAGCGTCCCGGAGAATACTGCAAAGCTGCCTCGGATATCTTAGCAGCCTTTTGAAACCCACAGCAGCAGGCCACTCCAAGACACCCTCCATGATACCACTGAACAGAGATGTTGAGTGCTCTGTCCAAGGCCAGAAGCTAGGACAGGCTCAGAATTCCAGCCTCCTCATTCCTAAGGCTATGCTAGAATTTCTACGGAGAAACCAAGCTGGCTTTCTGGGAAGAATGCCAAAGGTTCCATTCTCCCAGCTGAGAATTCGTTGGAATATTGGAATAACAACTTTGGAGACTGTGGTCTCTCCAATCCATTTCAGGACCTGTCTAGAAACACAAAAACCCAAAGAAAGAAGCAAAAGGGAATTATTCCGTTTGTTAACAAAAAAGAAAAAAATGAGGAGTGGGAATATGGGATTTCTTAAAAATTACATGATTGCTGCAAGTTAATTTGGTATTTCTTCCTTGGTTTGTAAGTTCTGTTTCCAATCACAAAAACATACAGCTGAGGATGCAGAAATCACATCTTGATGAATTAGCATCTTGTCCCAAAGAAGCTTTCCCATTCTGAACATAACATAGAACCCAGAATGCAACCCTCTGTGGTAGCAAGGAATCTCCCTCCATGCAACAGAAAGCTTGCCCTTATCCTCTAGACCATAATCCAAAGTGACAGTCTTCAAGCCTGACAGCAATCACAGAGAATGATAAGAAAGTCACTGCTTAAATTGGGGAATATTGCCTCTTCAAGGAAACTGATTGAGACCCTGTCCTGCCAGATGGGAGAGATGGCATCTTAACCATCCTTTAGCATCCACACAGGCCTTATCAGGCCGAGGTCAGTGCACCTGGAAAAGAACCCCATCAGAGATTTGGAGACATGTTCAAAAAGGAAGGTTCTAACTTCTTCCAAGAAAGGCCAACCCAAACAAGACACATGTTGGACTAGCTTCAAACCTTGACGGTAACATGAAACCAACATTACGGCAAAGCCCAGCCATCGGTACTCAGAGTTGAGATTCTAATGGGAAGAAACCAGATAGGATTTTTTTTTAAATCACTTTTTCCCCCTACCTGTCGATGATGACAGGATCTGAAGGAGTCTCATTTCGGTTGCCACAACTTTTCTTTTCGCAACATCGACTGTAGAATGGGAGGGAACCAAAAGAGTAAAAGACATTTGTTAAAATTGAGAAAATACAGTGAGCATACAATGTAACGTTCACAAAAACTAGTACGTCCCAGGAAGCTGCCTAACTATCAGTTGCTTGAGAATGAATGCATGACCATGTTTAAAAACAACACTAAACTCAAAGCCCAAAACTATTTATTCAAATTCTCTGAAGCCCAAAACTATTTATCTGTGCCTTCTATGACTTATAAACTGGGTCATTCTCAGCAAATCACAACTTTCCTGAAAGGTATGTTTGTAACCTAAATGGCAGACAAATTGGATTTTAAGGTCTAAGATGTCACTTCCAGCTGGAATGATTTTATTATTGTATTTTTTTTAGATATTTGTGTCTTAATAAATATTTGAAGAAAGAGGGGAAAGGAAAATGAAATGAAAAGACCCCAAGTGGTTGTCCAGATTTTTCTTAACCTTAGTTACATAACATCTTTCTTCAGAGAATTGGTGTACTTTATAACCATTTATTCTTTCATTCATTTCTGTCATTTTCTAAAGATGAGGGAGAGGAATATCAGAACGATGGTGTGCATTGTCAAAGAGGAAGAAAACGAGGCAGAAAACCCACAGTTTTCACCAAGTCCGAGACAGAAATGGGACTCGATGTGTAAGTCCCATCCTGAAAACTCTGCCTTCAAAGGTTGCCTCCCATCTGGCAAAGTCCTGGGTACCCAGGAGATGTTCAAGAAAGGCTTGTGGAATCATCTGAGTGGAAGAGAAAAAGAAGAGGCCCTGGAGTGATTAATACAGATGGAGAGAACTCAGTAGGACTTAAGCAGGGAACAAAACTCCGCTCCAAGGGTACCTGCATGAGAGACCTAAACGAACAGGAAAAGGGCAAAGGAGGGCGGGTGGCTGGAAGCTGGAAAAATCCCGCCTTTGTGCTGCCTGCCTGCTGCTTGTCAGGACCACAGACTTCTCAATACCTCTCGGCTCATCCAAGCACATGGTCCACCATCAACGGTAGCCAATTAGGGATGTAGCCTTGACGTGGCTTATAAGAAAAGCAAGACCATCCACATCATTTGGAGATTATGTCTCAGAAACGTAGCAGTAACCAAACTGATGTTAAGTATTGTGCTTCCCACGATAGTTTCTCTAGGGTTTCAGACATATGCAGCACAGTAGAGAGTTCGGTAAAGTGGGAATCCAGGCTCTGGCATCTAACGCAATTTTGTCACTAGCTAGTTGCACAACTTTAGTCAAATCTCTTGAACCCCTCTGGGTTTTCCTTCCTTACAGATAAAACTAAAGTGCTGGACTAGACTATCTCCAGAGTCCATTCCAGGTTTAAGAAGTCCACGAGGCTGTGAAATTCATTGAGTATCCTTTGATTCGAAAGTGGTGACAGATTAAGGGAAAGAGGAAGCCATATAGCAACAGGGACTGAAAGGTCAGGCACCAGCCCAGTCTTAGATTTGCTTTCTGGTTCTGTGCAGTGCATTTGCCAACAAGCAAATTAATATTTAAAGAAAATTTCAAGTCCGTCTCTCTCATTCAGGGATGTGTGGATTACCTGGTGAACAATTCCACCATTCTTAAAAAGTAAAGGATACTGGAGAGATGCTAAAAGAACTGTCATCAAATAGGCAGCATGAGGTTTCAAGAAATTTAATCAAATTAGTATGAAATAAAAGAAAAATTGTCTCAACATTCTTAAATACCAGAGTTTGCCACTGGGACTCTCTGAAATAATATTTTGCTTTTGAAATTATATTAGGTCTTAAATTTTAAAATTTCAATCCATCCCAAGATTAACACCAATAAAAATGCTGGCCAGCTGCTCTCCCACCTTCCACCTTGTCTCTCTTCCCAACTGCCTATCCTTTTTGTCTCCCCACCTCTCCTATTTCTACTGCTTATGTCAGCAGGATACCTTTGCAGCTCAGGCAAACATTTTTTCTTAGCAACACAATTTCCAACGCCCTGTACATGCTTGTTATTTAAGGACCTTCTCCCTAGACTCCCCTGCAATATCATCAGCATGTCAACCTAACCCAAACCTGCATGTGATTCTGGGTACAATTCCATTACGAGAGAACACTCTCAGAATGGGCCAGCATGTTTAGTTTGAGAAAAAAGGATTCTGAGGAGGCTGAGTAAGTTTGCAAAATTGTTCAACTGAATTCAGCTGCTTTCCGTGGGGACTTTCTCTGGAGGAAAAGAAAAACAGATAAAAATGTAAGGCTGGTGCCAGTGAAATACAATGTGGGGAATCAACTCTGGGAAGGAAATGATATTCAAAGAAAAATGCAGAGAAGTTTTAGGACCCAAGCTTGCATTTTTCTAACAGGAACATATTTCAGTATAATCTCTAACATTAACAGCACAGAAAAGATGTAGCAGAAAAGATGCTGGACTCTAAGAGTGAGGGTATGAAAATTACAGGAGCGGACTATAATCGTCCCCGCTGGAACCCTTCATAAAATTTCTCTGGGTTGGCCAAAGCTAATTCTTTTGTTTCCTTTCTTTTTTAAAAAGGAAAGGCTCTCATCAAGATGTCCTAGTTATTCTTTCTTTTGGTGTCTTCATACCAGCAACACCAACAGAAGGAAAGTGAAGCCAAAAGTGCATGTTCATGAACCCACATTCCCTAAACAATCGCCTTGGGATCATGCATGTGGGTCGTTGACATGAAGGACCAGTTCCCTGAACGAGCCAGATAACAAGCTCAAATCTCCCTTCCCATTGCTGTAAGAGACAAAACCTGAGTGACCAACTTCAGGTTCAGCTACTTTAACTCAAAGGCTTCTTAAGGTTATTTTCTAAGAAGCAAGTCTCTAAGCCCAAATGCATTTTTACAACCTGAACCAGACTTTTAAAAATAGGAAAAGATGGGAAACAAAGAGAAGAGGAAGCTGAACTTGGCACTAGGTTAAGGTTGCGTCCCTAAGTACCCCAGAGAGACTCAGAGGTACTCTTTTTTTCCCCCCTAATGAATGAAAATGAAACCTCTTCCTCTGCTCCTCACTCAGCCTTGTTTGGGCTTATTTTATTCTGGTCCTTACTTGGAGAACCTTTTACCTGAAATCCTTTCCATTTTGCTTACAGGCCTCTGCCCCACCCCAGCCCCTCCGCCCCATGACCTTGTGGGGTCTTTGGAAAAGAAAACAGACAAAATAAAACCAGTTGGGGATGGGAGGTGGGTAAGATGAGAAATTTTATCCCAATCCTGAATCTTACCTGCACTTTTCAGAAAGGGACCGAGATGGGGGATAAGTGAAGAAGAAGATGATAAGAAAGAAGAAAGAAAGAAAGAAAGAAAGAAAGAAAGAAAGAAAGAAAGAAAGAAAGAAAGAAAGAAAGAAAGAAAGAAAGAAAGAAAGAAAGAAAGAAAGAAAGAAAGAAAGAAAGCCCCAGCTATGGACACAGGGTGTCCGGTCGGCCAAATCCCTGCTCGAGACCAGCCAGGGTGCCCTTTCCCCTCCAAAATCGTTTTTAAAATTCAACCCTCAACTTTCAAAAATCTGTCTCTAATTTCAAACTCAAATAAGCGCACAGCATGGTGGCTTTTGTTTTGTTTTCTTCTCCCCAACTCCTCCCTGCGATTGCATAACAAAAGTGTCTAAATTCACACCATCTGGCCGATAAAGACACTGGCCCCACTGCCCGGCTGGCCTATCTGATTAGGGCTCTGTCTAGCCTGCGCCTTGTGGCGAAAAGTCACAGCTGTGGGGTTTGCTCGCGCTCAATACAACTCTGTTATTAGCCAGCTGTAGGCCTTGAGACGACTTCTGTTCAAATTATAATATCTTTTAACCCTCTGAGCATTGAGGGCACAGGGGTGGCTGGCAGCGACATAACAACTAGATTTTTCCTTGCTAATAATTGTCAAAATGAAGAGGGAAGCGGAGAAAACGGGGAAGGGAGAAAAAAGTTATACCTAAAAGAGATTTCATTTTTGTTCCCCCTTAAAAGCTAAATGCCAGTTTATAAGCTTTTCTGCTAAAGATTACAGAACACAAAACCACAAAGGGAAACTCCCAGGTATGCCCAAGAACACAGTGCAAGTGAAACTACGTGTGTGCAGTAACCACTGAAAAACAGGGCATCTGATTCAGCTCCCAAACCTTGAGTGATAACGGACTCTTAAAATGTGGGAGAAGGAACTTTTTTCCCTTACTGGAGAGTCAACCTGCTCTGACTGGTAGATCGAATGGGAACTTCCCTTTCAGATCCAATATTTGCCATCACCCCAGCTCATCTCCCCCAACACACGCACATGCACACACACGCGCGCGCGCGCGCACACACCAGACACACACCTCAGACACAGTTCTCATCCAACGGATCACTTATTTGCCCATAATTAATATTTGTTTTAGATTCTGGTTTGGGAAGAAAATAAGGTATCTTCCCAGGTCTCAAATGCAGAGAAGTTACAGTTCATTAAATTTTTATATTGTGTTACTAATGCAGACTAAACTAGCGGCTTTAAAAATTGATGCTGCTACTTAAACAGCATAAAATGAGGAGGATTTGATTGGGCTTAAAAATAAAAATGTCAGCCTTAACTACAGCTGGATGGGGCGTGCAAGTACTATTTAAAGTGATAGGTATAATTCGTCAGACAATGGGCCAGATTTGGCTGTTGTTTTCTTTTCTTTTAAGAAGATAATCTCTCCAAACAAAGACATTTAAAAGTAGAAAGAAGACTTTTTAAAAAAAATCCATCCTTCAATTAGCCAACCAAATCAAAGTGTTCTGCCTATTTAATCTAGGTATTACAAGCAAGTACATCTTGGAATTGTATTTTCTTTCTGAGAGAATCTGTCAAGGGGCCCTGGGATAACGGAGCAGCTATCTGCTTACTCCATCGCCCTACACCTCACCCAGCTACTCAGGCCAGGATTCCCCTCTGCTGAGGCCACTGGCAGAGCTGAACTTTGCATTTGGCAAAGTTTGTTTTTCTAATACTTGGTCAAAACCAAAACAAACATGTCTGATTGTTATGGTTTCTTTCTGACTGGGGTGGGGAGGGAGCCTGGGGGTGCCAGGAGCTGCTGGTTAAACAGTCCAAACTAAATCACACGGGCCCTGCAATTACCCAAGGCTCATAAGTCTCGAGGAGGAAGACATTCACTGAAGCAACAGCAGGAGTAAGGACGAATGGAGGCTTTCTCTCCAATCAGAGATTTTGGGGGAAGAAAAAAATGTGTATGGAATAAACACGTAAAGTTTCATAGTAAAATAACCACCTCTTCCCAGAGTTTCCTTTCTGCAGCCTTCCTCCTTTGCTGTGGGGTCCCCCATACCCAGCACATACTAGACACTCAATTAACATCTGTTAAAAGAATATGTGTATGGATGGATTTCTTCTCTCTATTATTATTATTATTATTATTATTATTATTTTAATGTTCTTCCAGTCAAGCAGAAGCAAAGGCTCAAAATGGAATGGCTTGGTCTGGGGAAAGAATATGCAGAAAGGTGCAGAACCCTGCAGACTGCACTTTCCAGAATGTGGCCATCGAATCTAGCTGTTGCTCCAAATCCCGGATCTCCCCACCGGGTCCTCTCCCGTGCTCCTCCCACCAGGTGGTGAACCTGCCTGGTCTTCCTACCCGGCAGTTCCTTCTGATCTAAGAAAACTCCCTTGGCTCGGGAAATCCAGAAAAGTGGCATTTCTGGAGGAAGAAAACGCTTCCGCATCACAGACAAGTACCACAGCTGGGGGGACAGGGGGTAGCGCCCACCCCACAAAGGGCGCTTTATCTTTTCTGATGGTCGCCCGCCCAGACTGCATGTCGTCCCAGCGCATTGACTCTGGAACTCCACAAGTGGCCCCTCCTGGAAATCTACCCCTAGCGGGCCGACTGGCAGGTACCGAGCGCTGCGGGCCTTGGACGGCGACTAGTCCGGGGAAAGCCCCGATCGCAAACTTGACCCTCGGCTGCCCAGCCCCTCCCCGCGCTGCTGCCGTCAGCTGCACAGCGGACCGTCGGACGTAGCTGAGGAAACTCCTGAGACGCCACGGGGGTGGTAGAATCCCGAGCGGCTCTGAGTTTCCTTTTAGAGTCCTAACAGATTTGCTTTTAGAATCTGGAGTTTAAGGAGGGGGTCGAGCCAACCGGCCGTAGCGGCAAAGCCCGAGGGAGGACGCCCTCACTGCGCGCCTGTGCTCCCGAAAGTCAGCGCCCGGGACGCACGCGGGCCAGCGCGCCCGGCGCCGCTCACCTGCCCCGCGCTCCAGCAAAGCCCGCAGGAGAAAACGGCTCCTACCTGCACATCACTTCGTGTGTCAGGAGAACTCGGCACATTTCCGGATTCTTATTCTGTCCCTCGTAAGCTATGGGCTGAGAAGGAGGCGGGGGCAGGAAGGGATACGAGGGAGAGGAGGGACAAAGAAAAGGGGACTTTAAAGCGAGCACAAAATCGCGTTTCCTCTTTTTCTGCCCACCACTTCATCAGGAGTCCCCGCGGGCGGCGCAGAACCTGAGCTGCGGCGCGGTTAACTCAAGCGAAAAACAGTGAAAGAAAAGTTTGCCCCGGTGAGGACATATTTCTTGCAAAAGGGAATGTTAGAATCCCCCAATAACTGCCTCCCTTCTTCAACCCTTTGCTCGCCTACCCCCGTACCCAGCGTCTCCCCAGCCGGAAAACAAAACAAGGTGGAGAGACAATTGGCGGGAGTGAGAGGGAAAAAAATTTTTTTTCCAGCGTAGATAAAGGGCGGGTTGATGCGGAAGGGCTGTGAAAGCTGACCCAGGAAATCGTGAGTTGTAGGGGAGGCCAGCGAAAGGCTAGAAGGGACAGGGGAGAAAAGAGGGGGCCCCGCGCGAGGTGCAGCCGACCGGCCCCGCCAGGCTCACCTGCTTGGTGACTGAGTCGATGAGCCTGACGTACAGGTCTTGCTCCGTGCGGACACCTGCGGAGGAGGCGGAGGGCGCAAGATGAGAGCGCAGAAGCCCCACCCCGGCACCCCAAGCCCTTCCCGCCCGGGGCTGAGTGCTGGCTGAGCCGTCCTGCGGGCAAAGACCACCCGCCCGCCCTCCCCCCCGGGTCCTGAGCGCGCCTCCCGGCGCTCGGCCCTCCCCAGACCCAGAGCCCGCCCGCCAGTGATCCCGGCAAGGTCAATTGCCTTCCTTGAAAGAGAAACGTGCGGACGCACGGGGCGCTCACCGTTGCTGTAGAGGAGCTGTAACTTGTAGTGAGTGCCGTTGTTGGTCTTCTCATTGCCTTGTTCCTGAAAAGACAGAGTCACTTGCTTTCCAGGCCCCCAAAATGAGAAAGAGGAGGTGTCCCTACACCGCCTCCCGCGACCTTTATCCCGTCACCCGGCAGCTTTGAGCAGCCCCTCCACCTTGTCCCAAGTCCAAGGGCAGAAACATCTGTGCCCAGGCCAACCTCCAAAACTTTCCGAGGCTCAAGGTAACTTGCCCCTCTTCAACCGGCTGTCCCTATCTCTTAAAAATGTCCTCAGAAGTGCCCCCCCCCAAGCTGGGACCAGCAGATGAGGTGTCCATGCTACCTTTAAACTGGCCCCATCAGACCCACTGGGCTCTGCCCGACCCTTAGAAAGACGAAGGGACCTGCCATTTGAAAAAGCAGCATTTGGCCCTACACCACCAGGACCGGACCCGGAACTGCAAGTTCAAGAGGAATCTTGGGAAAAGTCTGCTCCCAAGACCGACTTGCACAGCTGAGGAGACTGAAGCCCAGAGAGGGCAAGAGACTTTCCTCTCCTCACACATGATCTTCATTTGAGATCAAGTACAGCCCCTACACCCTGGCCTGGGCTGGGAGCAGGCACTGCCTTGGAAACCTGAGTGGAAGAGAAGGCTGGAGTGGGGTAGGGGGACAAGCCTGGGCTGTCAGTATCCCTCTAACCCACACTGCCGCGCTGGCAGGTGCAAAATAATAATAACAATAATAATAATAATTATAAACCGGAGACAGCCGCAGTTGACCTTGAGTATAAATTTAAACTAAGTTCTAATCCAAAGGACTCTTGCTCTGTGGTCAGGCCAGGCCTGGGTTCTGCTAACGATCCAGAAGCCCAGTGCGGGGAGCCACAAGCCCCCCGGCAGCAGGAGGTGCAGGCGGGAGAAGGTGCAGGGAAATCAACTGATTTAGAGGCTGGGGGTGAGAAGCCTCGATTTATCATCCCTCCTGATGTGAGCAGAAAAGTGTCGGGAGTGACAGATGGGATCTTTAGTGCTTTGCAAGGAGGCAGTTATGAGGCCGCGAAGGGAAGAAGGGGACCTCTGCTTACTTTATCGTTCTCCACAAAGTCTACGAAGGCAGTGCGCTCGATCTCCACCGGCTGCCCCTGCCTGTCGTAGAGCGCCAGGACGAAGTGGAAGAAGTTGGATTTCCTCAAGTTGGAGGGAGGCTGCTTCTCAAAGTGGGCCCGGGACAGGGCTACTCCGCTGTGCGTGAGAAGAGACACGGTGGGGGGAACACCGGACATGGGGAAGGAGAGAAAGACACGATGTTACCGACGCGCCCACGCAACACCGCAGAAGGTCAAGGGTCCATGTCCAGGGTCCAGATTCCTAGACCCCTCGGGCCTTTTTTCAATCGAAGTGGGGACTTCTTAGAGGAGTCCCAGGGGCCACGGAAAGGGGGGGTCGGGTGGCAGGGCCAGTGACCCTGGACGCTGCCACTGTCAGCTCTTCCAGTCTCCGGGCATCCCAGCGTCCAGCAGCTCAATGTCTGGCCTTTAGTGGAGACCCAAGGATGGAGACTGTAGACCGAGGCCCGAAGAAGTCCCCCCGAGGTGGTGACCCAAGTCTTGTCCTATCAGGTTGGCCCCGGCTTCTCCCTCAGGCGGTGCAGTGGACTGGGTCAGAACTCGGAGATGGGCCCCAGGATTAGGAGACTAAGCGGCCCCTTACTTTTTGAAGATGTGATACTTTTCCTTCATCCTCATTGGAGTTAACCTGTCTGGCACTACTGCCCACAACAAGCTTACTGGGAAAGGCGGTGGCCAGTACCCCCTGGGGCCGGTCGTGAAGCCCAGAGGCCAAGCCTCCACCCTGTGAGGAGAGACCTCATTCCTGCTTCCCTCGCTCTTCCGAAAAATTGTGCCCAGAACAGTTGCAGGGCGGAATCTCCCGCTACCAGTCCCAGGGATTGAGAGCCACTTCGGTGGTCTTGATACTGAGGACCCCGCCCCTAGAACCGCTGAGCTTGGAGGAGCCAAAATATTATTAAGAGGCAGAGAGGGTCTGAGAGTCTCCCTGCTCAAGCTGCATCTCTGGGCCAAAGCCACTGACCACTGACGGCGAAAGCCCTGTTGCAGGACCCGGGAGGCGCCCTGGAGCATAGTGAGTAGGTACACTCACTTCCCTGCTGACCCGTCGCGGCTGGCGACAAACTGGCCTCCGGATCACCTTTACTAGGAGACCCCTGCCCGAGCGAATGTGCAGATGGACGGAGCTGGGGTGGCACTGGGGTCGCCGGGCATCTGGCCCAAGGGCACGAGCACTTTCACACTTTGGAAAAATGTGACATTTTGACTAGAATCCCCTGTCGGACTGCCTTTTCCAACTTTCTCGATGATTTGATCCGGGGAGAGGAGGAAAGCAGGGGCGGTGTCTCTCAGGAGCTTGGCTAAGGAACTGCACCGCGGAGCATGCTCTGCGGGGCTGCCTGGTTTCCCTCGGCCGGCAGCCCAGTGAGTCCCCAGACGGCTGCGGCAAGCGGCCGCAGTAAGCCGCCGCAGTGTGCCATCTGCTCGAGGACACCGCGCGTCCCAGGTTCGGGCAGGAGCGGGGGAGCTGCCGCCTTCCCGGTTCCCTGGAACGGTGCGACTTTTGCTTCCTCTCCTCCTGGGGTGGCTGCCGGTTCGCTCTACCCGGGACACCTGGAGAAGTGGCCTGTCTAGCAGAGGAATAATTTCTCCGTATGATATCGAGACTTAGAAGGGGATGGCCGGGAGAGCGGATAGAGAGGCAACAGTCGTGGGAAGAAGTTCGTGGGTTCTTTGGGGTCGAGGGGCTGTCTCTCGCTGACAGGGTCGTGGAGACCCAGCTCAATAAGCTGTGATGAGGGAGGTGAACCAAAATATCTTCTTGGGGTGGCAGCCTAGACAAGGCATTTACTATCGTTGCACAAGGACGCTTAGAAATAAAGTCAACTTCAGGGACTAGAAAAACTAGAGGCCCATGATCCCTGTCTTAGCCGAGAGTCTCCTTTCCTCGCCTTTCTTGTTCCGCTCCTTCTACTGTTACTTCTTATCCTTTCTTTTTAGTCTCCTCTCTCCTCTCACCCCCGCCTCTGTGAGTCTGGTCCACTGTTTTATTTCTGCGCCAGGACCCTCCAGTCTGTCCCCCTCCCCGAGTACACCGCCGCTCTGCCTTCCCAGGCAGGCGCTCCGGCTTCTCCCGCTCCTCTAGCCGCCACCGCCACCTGGCCGTGGGTTCCCGGCTTCCAAGAACTGCCCGGCAAGATGCGGGAGGAGAGGGGAGGAGAGGCTCTGGCAAGCAGCGTGGCGAAATCTGGAGTCGCCGGGAAGTCGGCTCTGTCCCGGCGGCCGCCGCTGCCGGCGCGGGTCCTCACGCTTAGCTCCTAGCGGGCCCGCCTGGCAGTACTAGGGGCTGAGCTGAGAAATATCGAATGCTACT
>PVHT021183556.1:12034820-12079572 GCA_004024745.2 Catagonus wagneri | reverse complement strand
GGGGGGGGGGGGGGGGCGGCGGCGCACACAGAAAGAGAGACAGTGGGAGCAAGCGAGCGAACAAGCGAGAGACTGCGAGCATAATATCTGTGTGACTTACCTCTGCGCAGCGACATTGGCGTCCACCACGCCGACGTTCCGGACCCAGGACCTGACCGAATCCATCTCGGCGCCCAGCGATTTCTCTTTCAGAGCTGGTCCTCTTCCTAAAGTATCTTGGATCCCAAACATTTAAAAAGTCTGATCTACTGGAGCTTTAAAAATGAGTTACAACGCTGTCCTCACTGTTCCCAACGTTGTCACCAGTCTCCTCCAGAGCAATCCAAGAAAAGGGATCAAGTGCCGAAGTTTGAGTTACTCTTGGGAAAGAAATGAAAAAGATAAGCAGTCTTCTGCTTCCACGCCTGAGATGCAGACTGATGTAAAGTTTAAGGTATGTCCTCCGCAAGTTCAGATCTGCCGCCTCAGGCCCTCCGCCCTAGGTCGCTCGCATCCTTTCAGCGGCAGCTCTGCCTCCAGAAAGTAATCACGATTTTGAAGCATCACCTGTTCTGGGAGAAACAGGAGGAGATTGATGGCTGCCTAATCTCTCCCCTTCCTCCTGGTCCCCCACCCCCCCTCCCCGCTCCTCCCCACCGCTCCAATTTAGGAAAAAAAAAAATCCCCAACAGGATCCGTTGTAAAAGGAAGGGGAAGACCCAGAGCAGAGAGGAGGCTGTAGCTGCGAGCGCTGCAGAGCCGGGCTACAGCCGCGCGCCTGCCCCATGAATGGGTTACTACGGCCCGGGCCGCGGGAGGCGGAGCCGTAGCCCGATAAGGAGCCTCATTTGCATGGACGCTCGGGATTGGCCGGCGCTGGGCAGGCCCGGCCGACGTCCTCAGGCGGCGCGCGCCACGCTCTGCGTTGCCGGGAGTCTGGGAGGTGAAAGGGGACAGAAAGCTGCGGGCGCTCTGTCCTTGCCGGAACCCCATGTGTTTGCGTGTGATTCGGGCCCGCAAATCCTGCACTGAAGCGGGTTAGCCCGACACTGCTGGTGGGTACGCGCTCGCTCAGACTGATCGCGGGAGCGGGAAGCTTCTGTGGATCCTGCCTCTAAATGCAGAATTTTGTAGCCTGCCGGAAGGCACGTTCATTCCTGTGGCTTGGGTTTCTGAGTGCAAGTTTGTGAAGAATCGGAGTGTGACCACATGTACTTATGTTTTGTGCAAGCGTTCCCCAGAGCGAACCAGTTCCCTGGACGGCTCTCCCAGGTCTCCTGGAGTTACTTGGTGACGCTCGGATTTTGTGTGCGGTTTACAAGTTGAGAGCGAAGGATATATGAAAGAAAGCGGGGGTGGGGGGTGGGGGGTGAGGGGTGAGGGGGGGACGAACAAGGCTCAAGTGCTATTCAAATAAATAGAGTGTCGGGGGAAACAGTCAAAGAGCTAAGGAAAATACCCCCGGGCGTACGCAAAAGAGAGTTGCACCCGTGCAGATGAGAGGTTGCTGACAGATCGTGGCAGGCTGAATGCTAAAGCTGCTCGGCGTCGTCCCGGGAGCCCCCGCCCACCTCCGATCCCAAAGCCCCAGGGAACCTGCAGAGGAGCTGCAGGGAGGCAGCGGGGGAGTCCCGGAAACTTTGCCCAAGGCGCGCTGTCGCCGCGTTGCTGGCCGCCGGCTGATGGCCGGGAGGCGGCGTTAGCTCCGCCAAACAGCTGAAACTCTAGACGGTTTTTTAACTACGCCGGGCAGCTCGCGGTGCCTATTAAAAATCCGCCTGGCTGGGTGTTATTTTCTTTCTTCTCCTTTTGTATTCTGATCTGTGCATAGATCTGCTGCTGAAATCTAGAACACCAGCGCGAAAACAGATTTGAAGACAATGAATGCAAATCTGTGCTCAAAGACCATCTGCCGTGGAGGAGACAAATCAGCTGTTCCTCAGTTCAAGAGACTGCGCCCGAGCCTCCCGTTCTCATTACCGAGAGGACCTTGGCAAAAGCCTGTATTGCATTCAGGAGACTTTACCCCCACTTAGGACTCAGATTTGAGGGTGAATTAACTGCTAACCAGATCCTTTAGGTGTAAGTGAGCGCTCACAAATGAACTGCGAGAGTTTGCCGCTAGAGGACACAGCGCCTTGCAATGCGTTTGCCTGGGCGGACAGGAAGCTCGCACTTTGAAAAGTGCGGCTCTCATAAGAAAGGCACAGATCCGCGCCTCCACTCTACCCTTGGGGCAAACGGCGACCTGGCTAAGTGGACGGATCGAGTTAAGGAAGCGCTGGTCTTTACTTCGAGCTTCCCTTGAAAACCGATGGGGGGGGGGGGGAGAGTGTGTGGACCCTCTTTCACAAACCCAGGTCCAGGGATCGAGGCTGATGATGGCACGGTGGGGTGGGGGGTGTAGAGAACGTGAAGTCCCCGCCTCTGGGTTATGTCAGTTGTGGCGCCCCAACTACAGGGCTCTCTAGCTTGGTCTTGTTGGACAAGAGGGGCAAGGACGGCTGGAAGAGCGATTAGGCAAAAGAATATGGAACAGGACTGCTGTAAAAGCCAGGTGAGATAGTTGTTCAAAGAAGGAAGGTGGGAGAAAAAAATTGTAGGATGAAACTTACCACTTTGTTTCAGCTAGGCAATTCTCTTTTATGTGCAGATTTTATGGATAATTTCGGCCCCGGCAAAAACCAAGCACCCAGGCCGCACTCTCTCACTCCACCTCCATCCTCATCCTGGGTCTATGCCCAGCGGGCTCCTTGGCTGAGAGCATCGAACAGTCCATGAACTACTCAAGATGTGCTAAGGAGCCTGGCATTTTTTTTTTTTCACGGGCCCTCCGATCTGCAGCACCTCGACGCTGCCCAGGGGAGGTACAGACCTGCAGCCCCAAGGGGCCCGAAGGCAGCAGTGGGCCCCGGCCTGGCCCACTTGCCCCCTCGGGCCGTGTTGCCTGGGGTTAAAGGGCAGACCTAGGGTCGAGGTCCCTGCCTCTTCCCTCCCGCAACAGCTGCCACCCAAATTATGCCCCTCAGGAAGCGAATGAATTGGTTCTTTCTCCCCGCTCCCTGCTGCCCGCCCCAAACCAGACAGCCACACACGGCCGGCGCCCCCCTCCTCACCTCCCAGAAACAAGTTCAGGGGCCACGGTGCCCTGCCTGGAGGCAGTTGTCAAAGCCATGGTCCAAAGGAACTTGGACCTGGGGGCAGGAGGGAGAAGCACCGCTCCTCGCCAGCTGCTTTAGGGGCCCCATCCCCGCCGCCGGGCTCGGCGATTAGGGCGAACGGCAGCCTCGATGCTGCCGGCCCGGTGGGCTTCGAGCCGCAGACGCCAAAGTTCCCGCTAGGCTGGGACTGGGTTCCCCGACTGGAGCCAGGACGGGAGCCGAGGGGGCAGGGAGAGGGAGGAGCAGCTTTGGGGCCAGCAGGGTAGCGCTTTGGCCTTTAGGGAGCAGGGAGTATTTCTGCCACCCAAGTTAGGTTTAATTAGGTTGGTGTAGGTTTTGCAGAGGGGTGGGCGCAGAGTCGGCCACCCGCGCCGAGGAGGAGCGACGGTTAGTGATGGAGTGAGTGGTGGTGACTTCGCCTGGAGGGTCTCTCGCATCTCCATCGTCTCCGGCTAAACCCGAACAAACCTCCTTTTCGAACACGCCACACAAAACCCTCCCAGAGCCGCGCAGGGGCCCGGCTGGCGCAGCTGCGGCCCGGGGAAGACCGGCCCGGCGGGGGTGCGGAGCCTGCGCGAGCTTCCCGGGCTCCGGCCCGCCAGCCTCGTTCCTCCCCTTGCCGGGGTCGAGAAAAATCCGAGATGAACATTATTAAAATTCCTCCCGACAATCTAGTTACACACAACTGAGGTGGGGATGATGGTATTCCGTCTTCTACCCTGTCCCTTCCTTTGTTCACTCTTCCCAATGAACCCCCCTCCCGATTTTTTCCCCCCCCCCCGTTCATGTTTCACATTTGCACTTCAGTGCAAGATATGTTCAATTTCCTACCTATTGGTTTGAAGGCCAGTTACCCAGTCTCGTTCGGTCCAGTCTCCTGGGCGCCGCGTCTCTCCTCCGGGTCAGAGGTTCCGAAATTTTTCTTAGAAAATTGCTCTCTGTGCCTAGTTCTCACCAGCATGGCCCTGGGGTGAAATTGAAGGTGTGAGAACACTGCCCCTCCCCACCCCCCACCCCTGCACAACCTGACCTTCACCCACCACCCCCAGACACACGACGGCGCTGGGGTCTATGCAACCCAAAAGAACAGAGCCTGACTAGTACCCTGGGAATTAGATCCACAGGGACAGTTAGTCTGGGTTTTGTAAATGGAACATGTAACAGTCTCCTAAAGCCTCGCTTGGGGCGTGAATTTTCCAATTTGTTTGTTTGTTTTAGTTGGCACCTTTGCTTTTTATGTGTCCAAGTAGAACTAGATTTGCTTGGCCTCTCAGCATCCTGAGGCATGCTTAGCTCACAATGCCTCGTGAAATAATCCACTGACTCCCACTTCACATTTCCACTTTGCATCATGAAATATCCAACTCCACTCACTCCTACTCCGAATTTCTGACTGAAAATTGAACTTGAATGCTCCGTAAGTGAGGATTCCCTAGAGAAGGAGCGGAGGAAAAGAAACTACTCTAGTCACTAACGCGCTACAGATATTTCAAGAGGACTCCACCGTCCACAGAGCCCTTTCAGGACAACTTGGTAAGAATTTAGATTCTCCTCCTGATTTGTTCTTACCTCATGAAAGGGATTCGAGCCGGAACAACTACGGAAATACTGAGGCACCGAAAAAGACTTTCTAATAGACAAATGAGGTGGTACCCAGGCCAGTCTAAATGGACTGAGGGAGCCAGAGGTGCCTCTCACCTACCGCTGGACAACCCCAGAAAGTCTCTTCCTCCTCTCTCCTCTTGGTCTTCCTCTTCTTTTCTCTCCTGCTCCCTCTCCCCTCAGACCCCTTCAGAAATACCCCTCCACCCCATTCCCTTGTTCTGGGTACAGAGGGGCCAAGGGAGCTGAGGCAGAGAGGCAGAAAGGTCAAGAGAACAAATTTTCACAGCCGCCTTTGGGTTTTTGAGGCACAGAAGTCAGAGCGCGTGGGGGGGGGGCCCTCGGTGTGTGTGTGTTGGGGACAGGTGATCTACAGAGAGAGGAGCGTCAGGTGTGGCCTCCATGCTCACCTGGGATCCCAATTTCCTGGGTGGGTGGGGTGGCATGCGCATCAACCACAAGTTGGGGCTGTGCTGGAGTAAACAGCAGGATCTCTGTCACCGAGACATTTAGGCTCAGCTATTTCGGGGCAAACTGACCCACACTGAGTGACCCCATCGAGCAGGTCTCCGTGTAGGATAGGGCTGAGAGGAAGGTACAAAAGAAGTGCAGCAGGACTTGGACCCAGCACTACCTGGAAGCCAGGCACTGCCACCCACTTTCTCAGCAAACTTGATAGCAACACTTTAAGCCCCCATTTCACAGTTGAATAAAATGAGGCTGGGAGATGAGGAGTGGCATCTCAGCTGATAAGCGGGAAACAAAGACCCATGCCAGGCTCCCACTCCCAAGGCAACACAATGGTGAGCAATTCAAGGTCTTTAATCAGAAAAAGTTCTATGTGACTCTTTCCTCGCCCTTTTTCGGTTTCTCGGCTCAGTAGAGGGGAAAGATAAAAAGAGCTCCTCTGAAATGCCCCCCTCTTTTCCTGGTGGTCCCCGCCCGCCGCCAGCAGGCAGGGGAAAGCCCTCGAGACCCGCCAGCTCCCTCCCGCCTCGAAGCGGAGGTGTGAGCGATGTGTTGATTATTCATATTTTTGCCGAGCATACACTCCGCTGCGGCCCGGCGCCGCCACATTTCACACGTACACTCACGTACACACTTGCACACGCGCGCTCCGCGGCCCGGCACTCGCATCACACTCTGTGCTCAGGGGCATCGCGCCCCCCTCACCCGGCCGCCGCCGCCGCCCACAAGGGGCCCCCTCCTCGACAGGGGGAGGGGCTCCCACTTCCCCCTCCACTGTTTGTCTAGTCCTGCAAGCCCCAGAAACACATCCTTGGCTTCCAGATCCAACTTTCTTCTCCATAACACACTTATTTCCCCAGCTCCCCCTCCTGGATTATGGGGGGAGGAGTGCAGCTACAAATATGGCACCAACTAGAATGTCACTCCATTTGGCACCAGGCGATCTCCTCTTCCAATACACACATCCCACTGTCACTTCCACCCACACACACACCTCGGTGGCAAAAGAGAAAATCAGGAAAAGGCACTTGGGTAAAAGCCATGATTTCACGTTGTCATTAACGGGGTGCACTGGACTTTGAATTGTGGAATCTCCTCAAACACTGCCTGAGGCTTAGAAATTCCATTTCTGGCTGATGGGACCCCCCTCGGCACCTCCCGAGGGAGCCAGACCTGTTTTTCAGGGAGGGAGGGTCTAGGGTGAGGAAAACTCAGAACCCGCTGGGAAAACAGAGCTAACTCGCCCGGACTGGGCAGCTCCGTCCCACCCTGGAAGGGGTGACAGAACTTCCACTTACTATGGTTCCCCGAGGGAGATCAGGTAAGGGTCACTGTGCTTGAGACTGCACCGGCTGGCACGGTCCCAGAGGCCCGGAAGCGACTGGAACAGTATTTGGGGCAGTGCCGGACACGCCCCATAGGCGGCGCTGGACCAAAGGCCGTAAAACCCCCACAACTGCAGCACTGTCCGCAGCCCGGACCCAGGGCACGTTGGAGCTCTCCAGTGGTTCCTACCCTACGGGGCATCATGAAGAACGAGCAGCAATTCCGGCTCTGATGTCCTCAGACCCAGGTTAGAATCTCGCGCCTCCTGGGCAGATCTTGGACATGTCATGACTTCTTGGAGCCTGTTTACTAAAATAAGGATATCATTCCTTTGAACCTCAGTTTCCTTATTGGTAAAATGGAGATACATGTTCCCCCTGAGCTTCATATGCCTTCTAGGCTAGAAGACAGCTTAGGTGAAAGTACCTGGCACACAGTAGGTGTTCAATAAACCCTGGTTTCCCTTGGCCATCTGCATCTGTAAAATGAGCAGGATGACACTGGTTTATTGTACCTCTCTGGGTCCCGTGAGTGTCCTATGAGGATAGTTTTCTCCCACCACCCTACCCCACCCCACCCCACCCCACGCTCCTGACTCCACCCTACCTGTGAGTTCCTTGAGCAGGAATTCTGACTTGTTCGCCTTGGTTCCTTGGCCGCGTGGTCTTGTTCCCGCAGTGGGCGCTTGGTAATTTTTTTTTTTTTTTAAACATGAAATTTTCTCTACGAAAGTGCTTTGGAAGCTGTTCGGTGCCCCGGGTGTCAGAGGGCATGGAAGGCACCCGATGCGGCCTTTCCTGGGGAGAGGATGGGACTTCCCCGGCGTCTAAAATGGGGGCCCAGCTTTTTGGCCCCGCAGTGGACTGACAGGTCGCACCCAGAACGCGAGGGCGGTCGGCTGTGGGGCCGCTGCAGCCCGGCAGGCGTGCTGGCATCGTGGAAACCGCCAGAGAATTGAAGAAAATCGCGAGGAGTTCTGGTAAGGTTCTGCCGTTGGTCTGCCAAACGCCAGTTCATTGGTGGGTCACAGGGTTGCCGGGAGCCTCTCCCCGACCTGGCCGCTCTGCGAGAGACGGCTTTCCACGCGGCGCTCTGGTCTCCGCGGAGCGGAACTCCGCCAGCAGCGCTCCCCGGATTCCGCGTTCAACGAAGCTAGGCAGGGAAGCAGAGAGAGGTGACAGAACAGGAGGGTGGGAACCCGAGAGCAAGAGAGGGGTTCCAAAATATTGTATTAAACGGGACTAAAACCTCCTAGAAGCTATTTTTTAATTGCGCATGTTAAGCAAAAGCAATGCATTTTATTGCAGAAAAATGTGTATAGAAGCAAACAAAAACAACAAAAGCAAACAACCTAATCTCATTAACATAAAAAAGGGTTGCTAATATTTGGATAGATTTTCTTCCAACCTTTCTTGCTTATTTCTATATGCTGATTTGTAACTTTTTGGCCCACATAATATAGCATATTTTCCACACCACTAAATATTTTCCTTTGGGTAACATTTAATATTGGAATAATATTTCATTATCCAGAAAAGATACACTATAAATTATTTAGCCAGTTGCTTTTGCTGAATATTTAAGTTGTTTTTAATTTTTCACAATTATAAACAACACTGTGATGAACATCTTTGTAGCTGCACTATAATGCTTTCCTTGAGATAAAGTCCTGGAAATAAAATTGCAAAATCAAGGGCTGTGTGTAGTTTTCAAGCCTTGATACAGATTGATAAATTGTCCTCTTGAAAGACTGTATTTACCCTTTCTCTGCCCCCACCCTCCATCTTCCTCAATCCTGGAAGTTATTTTCTTGTCCTAAAAATTTGCCAATCTGATAGATTGGAAATGTCCTTTGGTATTTTTATTTGACATTTATTTATATATCACGAATTTTCAGTAAGGAGAAATTGTTTCTCATTCTTCTTTTTTTAACCATTGTACATTTTGGGGAAGTTGCAAGTTCTTATTTTTTAGGATTACATTTTGATTTGTCATGTATGTTGCAGATATTTTCCCAAATCTATGTTTGCCTTTCACTTTATTTACGGTAATTTTTTTTTTTTCCTGTGCCCATGGCATGTGGAAGTTCCTGGGCCAGGGATCAAACCTGCACCACAGCAGTGACAATGCTGGAGTTTTAACTACTAGGTCACCAGGGAACCCCTTTATGATAATGTTTTGATGGCATATATAGTTATATTAGTTTTTTCTTTTTTAAATTAAACTATAGTTGATTTACAGTGCTGTGTCAATTTCTACTGTACAGCAAAGTGACTCAGCCATATATACACACACACACACACACAGACACACACACACACACACACACACATTCTTTCTTCTTTTTAGATTATTTTCCAGGAGATTAAATCCTTGTACTATGCAGTAGGACCTTATTGTCTATCCGTTCTAAGAGTAATAGTTTGCATTATACATAGTTATATTTCATTTAAAATATTTTCATCTTCAAGTAGCAAAACAACCAGAAGAGGCTAAATAATTTAAAGACACTTGATATAAAAAGAAGTCTGGCAGAGTTCCCCTTGTGGCTCAGCAGGTTAAGAACACAAGGTAGGAAGTTCCCGTTGTGGCTCAGCAGGTTACAAACCCCCCTAGTATCCATGAGGATGCAGGTTCGATACCTGGTCTCACTCAGTGGCTTAAGAATCCGGTGTTGCTGTGAGCTGTGGTGTAGGTCTCAGACATGGGTCAGATCTGGCGTTGCTGTGGCTGTGGTGTAGGCCAGCAGCTGCAGTTCCCATTCCAGTCCTAGCCTGGGAACTTCCATATGCTACAGGTGTGGCCCTAAAGAGAACCTAAGGTAATGTCTGTGAGGATTCGGGTTAGATCCCTGGCTTTGCTCAGTTCGTGAAGGATCTGCAAGCTGCAGCCTAGGTTGCAGAAGCAGCTTGGATCCAGTGTTGCTATGCCTGTGGTACAGACCTGCAGCTGCAACTCTGATTCGACCCCCCCTATAGGCTGGCACCTGCATCTCCAATTGGACCCCTAGCCTGGGAACTTCCATATGCTGCAGGTGCAGCCCTAAAAAAGAAAAAAAGAAAAAAAAAAGGAAGAGGAAGACGTCTGGAGGTAGATGGCCTCAAATTAGGTGTATCACTCACTAATGCCCTGGTTCTTTTGCTCTTCATTCCACCATCCTTTGCATGTTGAGTTTCCAATCTCATGTCTACTGTCTCAAGGTGTTCAGATGATTGATATAGCAGCAGACATCATAGCGCAAATTCAAGACAGAAAGCCAGAGAAACAGAGTCAGAAGATTCTGCCCTTTGTCTAACAAAGTAAAAGTATTTCCAGAAACATCCCTTATATCTCCTTTGCTATAATTAAGTCAAATGGATATCCATAGTCAGATAGGTAGCTGACAAAGCAAGTACCCACTTTTCCATCCACTATGTGATAGACTCAGAGGTGGGGGTTGAAGATGGCAGTTGGATTAGGCAGTCAACTGAGCCCACCAGAAAAAAAGAAAGTGTCTCTAAATTGGATGTAGTTTTCCATTATAGTATCCTCCTTTTGTGTCATTCTCAGGTAATCCTTCCTCATTCTAAAGTAATTTAAATAATGACCTATATTTTCTTATGCTTTTTCCATTAAACTTTTTTCCTTCAATAAGTAGATTCGTTTTTTGTGGTCTTGCTTCCACTTTCAACAATAAGTATCAGTTCCCGCTATGGCGCAGTGGGTTAAGAATCCAACTGCAAGAGCTCAGGTCACTGTGAAGGTGTGAGTTCAATCCATGGCCTACCTCCAGCATAGCCACAGCTGTGACTCAGGTCACAGCTGCAGTTCGCCTGTCCCTCAAACTTCCATATGCCTCCAGTGTAGCCTTAAAACAATAAGCACAAATATCTTAGGAGACTAATTTAAATAAAAAGTTAGTTATAGATACATTTAAATATTTAATTCACTCTATTTTATTCAGAACATATTTGTTATTTATATATCAACTATATGCCATCTGGAATTTATTTTGGTTTCTGTTTTGAGATGGAAATCAAACTTCTGTCACCAGATTGTTAGTTGTACCAATAGCATTTGTTATGTAATATCTAATTTCCCGCAAAATGTGAAATTTTACTATATTTTAAAATTGGAAACTGGAGATTTTAAAATTGGAACTGGAAATTTATGATCTATTCAGAAACTAGGAAAACCTCAGGTTATTGTTTTCTTTTATGTCCCAGAGTAAAACTTCATTGTATTCTTCAAATAAGTCTAGCAAAAATTTTGTTTAAATTATTCCCACGTAGCTTTTGAATATAAATATTTACATATTTGTAATTCCTGATTATTACTGAAATATAAGGAACTTGTATATTCTACAGTCATCTTACTTATCTCTTATTAGTCATTATAGTTTATTAGTTGATTCAGTAGACTTTCCAAATAGACAATTATATCACCTATTTAATGATAATTCGGTCTCTTCCTTTCTTATAAATACGCCTGATTTATTTTACATGTTTTATTGCATTGGCTAGAACCTCTAATACAATGGCGGATGGTAGAAGTATTGTAGAGAAACTTTATTTTGTGCCTGAATATCATGGATATTTTTTGTAATATGTAATTATGAAGTTAACTATTATGTCAGATATTATTTCTCTTAGGTTACTAAAAACTTTGATCACAAATATATGTTGAATTGTATCAAAACATTTTTTAGCACTTAGTAGGATTATTATAAAACTTTTCTTTTAGTTTTCTGAAGAATTATTACTAACTATATTAATACATTTATTAATTTAAATAAATAATATTTATTTAAATGTTATTTCTATAATAAACCCAACAGGGTCAATTACGTATTCATTAACTTCAGATTTATCAAACACTTACCTTTCTGGAGATACCATGACAAAACAATGCCAAGTCCATGTCCTTATGGAATTTCTACTTCAGTGGAGAAGATGGAAATTGATCTGTAACTTTTCCCTTGTTAATTCTACCGTAACCAGTGTGCGATGTATTTGATTGCTTGATATTCATAATTTTTTCCCACTTCCTATGCCTTCTTATCCTTCAGATTAACTTCTTTGGGGTTCTATGAGTCACTCCTAAGGCCTGCTTAAAGTCTGCCTCTCCAAACCTTCCAGTGATTTGCAAGCTCCAAATTTCCTTTACTAAATCCCCTTTCTGCTTATAATGTTGGAAAGGTTTAAAGTTCTTGCACCAAGCTTTAACTAGCACATCAGGTTTTGCAAAACCAAGATCTGTAAAAATAATTTCTATTCTTTCTTATGTTCGATATTAGTTTAAATAGCCTACAATCTATGCATTTTTAAATCAACAATACTTGGAGTTCCCATCATGGCTCGGCAGTGGCAGGCCTGACTAGTGTCCATGAGGATGTGGGGTCGATCCCTGGCCTCACTCAGTTGGTTAAGGATATAGAATTGCCATGAGCTGTGGTGTAGGTTGCAGATGCAGCTTGGATCTGGTATCACTGTGGCTGTGGTGTAGGTCTGCAACTGTAGCTCCAATTGGACCCCTAGCCTGGGAACCTCCATATGCCTCAGGTGCAGCCCTAAAAAGCAAAAATAAATGAATGAATGAATGAATAAATAAATAAATAAACTAATAATACTTTCCCATAATGCTTGGAGCCTTTGAAAAGTTATATAATTTATTTGACGCTTACTGATTTATTCAAGTTTCTCTCTCTCGGTGAATGTATTTGGGTAATTTTAATTTTCATGGAAAATAAAGTATCATTGGCATTTTAAAATGCATAACCATGGAGCTGTACCTAGTTTTTGGCTGTAGTTTTAGTTTTCTATATCTGAAATAATTTTTTTTTCATTTCCATTTGTCTATTTGGATTTTGTCTTCTGTTTTGTTTTTATTCCTCAAGGTGATTCCAACTTTGGTATACTATTCAACAGTGCGCCAAAAACTTGGTATTATCTGATTTTCTAATTTTGGTCAATCTGATGGATATAAAGTTACATCTCATTGTTTGTTTCAGTGGGCATTTCTTTGGTTGCTGATGGTGATGAGCATCTCTCCAGATATTTTTAACCATCTGGGTCCCCTCCAGTGGCTCATTTTCCCACTGGATTTTCAGCCTTGGTGATTGTTGTTTGCTAAGACTTCTTGCTGCTGCTTTTATTGATGTTGATGATTTGCAAGAGTACCTCTGAGTCACTGAGATGTTAATTCACGGTCCTTTTTAGCTGTTACAAATACTATCTCTGGATTTGTCACTTGTCCCTAACTTTGTCATTATTGTCCTTCTCTGATGAGAAATGCTTCATTTTCATATAGTCAGTTCCATCCATTTTGTGCTTTGGGGTCTTATTTAAGAAGTCTACCTTAAGATCACCAGGAAATACTCCCACACTTTGGTTATAGTTTTAGCTTTCCTGTTCATGCACTTTAATCTCTCTTGAGTTTAACTTGTAACGTAGTCTAATTTTTGTTTTCGCCACTAAAGGAACCACAAAAATGAGATGGTTCTGTTGTAACATGATAAGAAAGAAAATTGGGACAGAACTTTCTTAATGTTTGTAATGTAATTTACATTTCCTTCTGGGAAATAATGAGCATTCTGGAGCAACTTGTTGATAGCCTTTCCTGAGATTATGAGCACCTTCTGAGAAACTGTGGGTCTGGAGAGGAATCTGATAATATTAACTGGCACTCCTTTATTGGACCACCTTCCGTTTTCTATAAATTTTCCTTCCAAGGAAAGGCCTTTGAAGTGATTAGCTCAGGACACTGTTCCCTCAAGGCAGATTTGAAATACAACTTTGACATGGGCTTGTAATAATTTCTTTCAGAAAAGTAGTTTTAATGAGTTTATACAGTCTTAGCTCTTCATTTAGATACACTTTTCAGTTGACCAAGTGTTTCTTGGAGTAATTTTTTTTGGAAATCATATGTGGATTTTATCACCTTTACAGGAGTATCACTGTCTTCATTACAGTTCCGTTCAATAATGATCCTCCCAAGGATTGTTTGGAATCCTTTCACACAGTGTTGATATTTAATGTTAGCTCCCAGTAAATTCTCGGCTCTCATTACGATGATTGTTTAAATGTGTCATTTTTCCAGTGATTCTATAATGGTTCATCAGATTTCTCTCTCTTTCTCTCCTTTTTCTAACCTCTTCCCGCCTCCCCATATCTCTCTCTTTCTCTAACTACAAATTCTCTTTAACTGTCTAAAGAATTTGCACAGCCAGTGGTTGCTCTTCTGACAAAGGGAAGTCAATATCAGTATCCTGAGCAAGCTGCTTAATATTTCTGTGCTTCACTTTTTCTATCTATATATAAGATGTGATAATGGTACATTTCAGCTATTTGTATTAGTTTTCAGGTAATAGGAGTTGAGATGGAGTCTTCTATGGATTTAGTTCAGCTCCTCCAGGACTCAGTGAAGAAAAAAGAGAAACGCTTAGAACTATTGTACACTTTACTTTTCTAGATTGAAGTTCCAGTAGTCTGTGGAGACTAGGAAAGCAGCTACAGTCAGAGGCAGCTGTACTAAAGGGCTTCATTCTTATGCCTGAGAGTTTTGTTTTCATATTTACCATGACAACCGATGTTAACCGGTTTAATTTAGGGCCTCCCCTGCTCTAGTTAGGTGACACCGTGTTTGGAAAACATCCCCAAACAGATGACTATTACGAGTGCTGGAGCAGTCCCCGCCCCCACTACCCACCCCAAGAATCTCTCTGTGCCCAGGGCATGGCTCTGAGGCTCAGGTGTAGAGCTGGGAGCAGTACCCCCCCAGCCACCCCAACATCATCTCTGGCCCCTGCTACTCTGAGTTAGGGCGTGCTGGTGGGGTGACCTCCACTGGTCCCTGGGGAGGTTTTTCATCTGAAGAAAATGCATGAAATGAATACAAAGGAAACACCTGTCTAGGCAGACCCTCCCCTCCATCCAGTCTCACCTGTAACATATCTTGGAGAAATTCCTTGAAGTTTATTGTATGAGAATGGCACCTTTCTCTGGTTTCCAGCAATAATGTGTCTTTTTATTATAATATTCTTTTGGCAATTTCAGTAGGAATTTGGAGCCTGGGCTCAGAGGACTGGAATCTCTTACTCAGGTCTGTATTCCCAGCACCTAGTAAAATATAATAAGTGTAAAGAATGTGTGGATGATGAAGAGATGAATTTAGTGACGCGTGACCACATAATGTCCAGTCTAAATCAGGACTCTTTTGACAATTAAAGGGGATACCGAGCAGATGAGTCACCACATTAGCAGGAGCAAAACAGGGCTCGTCCCGGCAAACTGAAACGCTAGGGTCTATAGTGTGACTTTCCTGCACTCCAGAAACCTCACCTGGCACTTCTGAACACCGCGGTACATTTAACTCCATAGTGTCTGTCCTATCGTAGGACCCAAGTATCATCACTGCTTGAACCTCAGCCTGGACATGAACTCTTCCCTGCTCTGGGTACCACTAGAGTCAGCAAGCAGTGGGGAAGTGGTACATATTCCCGGGTGTAGGATATGTTGTTTCAAGGACCTGCGGCCCACCGGGCATCATGCTGCTTTCTTAGTGGTGGGAGGTACAAGATGATGCACTAATTTGTCCTCTGCTTTGAGAGGATGTCCCGTCATGCTCCAGACCACTGGGTCCTTAAACCCTTCACTGCTCTGGCGAGGCCCCGAATCCTCACTAGGTTTATCCCCACTCTCAGAAGTGCACGGATCTTACCAAGGGCTTCCACATACTTGCCACCTATCATTCAGTGGGTCTGATTAACGTGGTGTGATGTCAATAGAGTGGACCAACGTGACGTGCAGAGAGATGTCCAGATGGCCAGGGCCCTTCTTGTATGACGATGGAGAATGAGAAATCAGACAGAGCATATACTTGCATATACTTGGGCGATATCATTAATGAATATACGCGTGTGTGAATCGTTTCTGACCCTCCTCTCTCATGAGCAGTGGGAAAGAAAGCATTTGCCAGATTCTTGGCTGCGTGCCCTGGTTGGGACCATCTTAAATGACTCTAGCAGAGATATAGTACCCAGCATGTCATCTGTAATCAGAGCTACCGCTTATTTTAATGTGTGATTGTCTACTGTCATCCTGAAAGATCTGTCTGACTTTTGGAGGAGCTGGGGTGCTGTGATAAACAGGGGCATAAAGTGAAGACCAGATCCCTTTACCCTCTAGGTCTGTAGGAATGACGTCACTCTCCTCCTACCCCCAAGATTCGGTACTGATTTTGATTTGCTGTCTTGGTTGGGGAAAGGACAAATTTCAGAGATGGCTCTGGACCTCCCCTACTGCAGTACCTCTCACCCACAGGCCAGGGATCCAATATGGGGGTTCTGCCAACTAACTACCCAACATGTCCTTTCTGATCATATATTCAGACACAAAGGAAAAGATGCCAGATGGAGGCTGGGCACAGTGGGGACAGAACTCCAGGCACTATGCCTCCTCTCTAACAGAGGAGCCACGAAGACACTTTGGCTCCTCAGGTCTCAAGGTCGTCTTGGAACATGTGTGCAACCAGTCCTCCAAATGGCTGAACTATTACCTTTCCCCAGCGAACAATTACTGAAAGAAATGGCCATAGGTCGCTTTAGAGAAGGACATTGGCAGTGATTACCGATTTGCCACATGATGGTAAGGCCCAGCCTTCCGAGGACCCTTCCTCAACTTTGTTCAGTGGCTTGCAGGTCTGAAAACTGCTCAGGTCTGGAAGCTGGGCAAGGGATAACGACCTTTATCTGGATGGCGGCCCTCAGATTCCTGACTCCTGTCTATACTACAGAGTGAACCATACATACCCCTGATGGCTGCTCATCTGTCTTGTCCCTCTGGCTGCCTGCAGCGCATTCAGAGATTCAGGGCCTGTGGGAGGAAAAGCCGTGACAACAAGGGGGCAATAGCACATGAGCTTGCTTTGCCTGGTGCTTTGACCTGAGTGTTGGGTGGGGGGGGAGTTTCTCCCAGCTGAAAACCTTCCAGAGCCAGGCGGCCACCCTCCAGAAGGGGAGGAAGGCAAAAGAACTCACAGGGGAGAGGGGAACAAGAGGGGGCTTCCATGCCTGGGACATGTCACTCAACAGCACAGTAGGGAGTCTCTGGGTCAGGGGAGCTCCGAAGGGTCACAGTGGCTTTGAGAGTTTTATAACCCCAGGATTTGTCTTGTCTATGGCTAGCAGATGTTGGGTACAGATGTTTTGCAGGGTATGCCAAGCAAGCAGGCTCTAAGTGGCTAAAAACCTATTGGGGCTATATTTAAAATCATTGGATGTTTAAATAAGTTTTGAGTTTAGAGTTTCCACTGTGGCTCAGCAGGTTAAGAACCTGACCGGTATCCATGAGGATGGGGATTCAATCCCTGGCCTTGCTCACGGGTTAAGGATCTGGCATTGCTGTGAGCTGAGGTGTAGGTCACAGCCACAGCTCGGATCTGGTGTGGCTGTGGCTGTGGCACAGGCCTCAGCTACAGCTCCGATTCCACCATCAGCCTGGGAACCTCCATATGCCGCAGGTTTGGCCCAAAAAAGCAAAAAAATAATTAATTAATTGAATTTTGAGTTTGACTCTTTGAGTTTGAGCCTCTTGGGCTCATTGACACAACTCCATGTTCTCTTCGTCTCTGCTGCTCCCCCAGGTCAGGCCTCCTGGCTGCCAGTCTGCTTTCGCCTCCACCTGCCTCTGATGGCTGCGTGCCTCCGTCTGGCCTCTGTTCTTTAAGGCTCTGTTCACCTCCACTGCTGTGGAAGACTAGTCACCTGATGGCAGCTTCTGCCGTTTGCCCTGACCAGGGGAAGACGACCCCCTGAATGTCTCCGTGATGGTGGCGCCCCTCCCACCAGTGCAACCAGCCCGTTTCTCATGGCTTTGCTGAACCGAAAGCCCTCCAGCTCCTCCCAGGGAACGTGGCGCGCTGGTGAGTACTCCCACCTTACACAGAATGTCCTCCTCACCAAAGCCTTTTTTTTTTTTGCTTGTTTTAGGCCTGCACTTGTGGCATATGGAAGTTCCCAACCAGCCTAGGGGTTGAATCTGAGCTTCAGCCGCTGGCCTATACCCCAGCCACAGCAATATGAGATCCGAGCTGCATTTGCGACGTACACCACAGTTCACGACATCGCTAGATCCCTAACCCACTGAGCGATGCCAGGAACTGAAACTACATCCTCATGGATACCAATCGGGTTGGTAACTCGCTGAGCCGCAATGGGAACTCCCTTCACCAAGGCTTTCAATTCCCTCTCCCACCATCTTAGACACACTTCCCCAAACCATCCAAACCATCAGCTGGGGTTAGCGGTATCTCCCACAACCGCAGAGTCCCAGGGTTCCTGGGTCCTTGCTGCGGTGGCTCCCTATCCACAGACTGTCCTCGCCCTGACTCTGAGCTCTGCCCACCTTGATCCAGTGCCCCCAGGATCCATCCTCATACAAACTCTCCCGGCTCCTGCTAGCACATGGTGCCTGGTCCTGCAGCTCCTCGGAGCACAGTCCTTCTCCTCTCTTAGCAGGCCCTGACCAGGTTATTTTGGAACCTGACTTTCCTTTATTGGCCTGATGGCCAGGATTGGAAGGGGCCAGGTCCTGAGAGGGGTGTGTGCTGCCCTCAAGGACTGAGACCTGTGCATTGACTTAAGGCAGTGGAAGGTATGGAAGATAGGGAGCCGTGGCCTCTGCTCCAGGCCCAGAATGTTCAAGGGACAGCAAGGGATTTCAAGAGTGCGGAGGACACCGTCCAGTCTCTCAGGGTTCCATTCCTCCTCATCAGAACCCTTGGCGTCTGCAGCTATGAGACTCTTATAATTTGGTCCAGGCAGGTCCTTGGCCTATTCTGTCTTTAACCTACAGGATGTGAGTGTCTCCACATGCTGCCAGGAAGACGTCTGGACTCCCTACTGTGACTTTAGTTACTTATTAATCTTTTTAAAATTAAAAAAAAAAATTTTCTTTTTATGGCCGCACCTGCAGCATATGGAAGCTCCCAGGCTAGAGGCTGAACTGGAGCTGCAGCTGCCAGCCTATACCGCAGCCACAGCAATGCCAGATTTGAGCTGTGTCTGCGACCTACACCACAGCTCACAGCAACCCCAGATCCTTAACCCACTGAGCAAGTCTGGGGATCGAACCTGCATCCTCATGGATACTAGTCAGATTCTTAACCCACTGAGCCACAGTGGAAAATCCCATGATGATTAACCTCCTCAATATTTCATTTTCTTCCCTAAGGCATCCCTGCCCTCAGCAAGAGTGATCTAGTTCCGTAAAGCTTATCACTACTATTGGTTGACTGTCATTGGACTGAATGTGTGTGTCATCCCTAAGTCGTATATGAAAGCCCTAACTAAGCCCTCAGTGTGATGGTATTAGAAGATGGGGCCTTTATGAAGGAACTGGGTTTAGCTGAGATCATGAGGGTGGAGCTCCCGCAACGGGATCTGTGCCCTTGTAAGAAGAGACCCTGCCATGTTGAGGACACAGTAAGAAGGTGGCCGTCTGCAAGCCAGGAAGAGGGCCCTCCCCAAGAACTGATTTTGCCAGGACCTTGATCTTGCACTTCTCAGCCTCCAGAGCTGTGAAAAATAAATGTCTGTTGTTTAAGCCCCCCAGTCTGTGGTACTGTGTTAGAGCAGCCTGAGCAGAATAAGACGTGGGCTTCTCTCGAAGGCCTGAGTTATTCCACCCACCAGTAACATTTTCTCCCCCCATTTTCTTACATTTGCTCCCAGTGACAGTTTTAACAAGAGCACAAGGGCGCATGACAGGGCCTGTCCATATCACCTGCCACCAGGGCCGTGGCCCTCGCTGCCAGCCTGCCAGAGGGTGGTTGGTCCCCCAAACCCCATTTTCGGGACCTGCTTCCCGGGCCCAGCCCAGTGCCAACTGTCATGGGTTGTGTTCTCAGAGAAGCAGGCTGTGAGACTGATAAGATTCGTGAGCAGCAGTTCCACCGGGGAGGGTTCTCAAACCCACAGCCTGTGAAGGAGCAAGGGTCGCAGAACTGGGCGGACAGAGAAACTGATCTGCCTCAAGGACCCTGAAGCTCAGAGAACCAGGTCCTCAGACAGCTCTGCACGGGCCATTTGCCCAATGCCCTGTCCCTCTACTGTACCCACAGGCGCTCACCGAGTCAGTGGCATTTAGGGGCAGGGGTTCTATGAAGATGAGACCCACGGTGAGCCCTTCATCTGGGAAAATGGGAACACAGCCCACACCACCTTAGCCACTCCTTTTCACCCTCTCCCAATCTTTTGCCAGATAAAGTGCAGAACCCCATTCAAGGAGCAGAATGAACCCGTTCTCAGATTTTTCTTTCCCCTTTCCTTCTTTCTTTCCTTCCTTCTTTTTCCTTCCTTCTTTCTTTCTTTTTCTTTCCTTTCTTTCCTTCCTTCCTTCCTTCCTTCTCTTTCTTTCCTTCCTGCCTTCCTTCTTTTTCTTGCACCATAGCATGTGACAGTTCCCCATGCCAGGGACTGAACCTGAACCACAGCAGTGGCAATGCCAGATCCTTAACCACCTGTGAACTCCCTTAGATTTCTAGCTTAATGGCTAAGGACAACGGCTGATGGTATAAAGCCCAGAAAACTGAGAACAAACTTAAATCGTATTTGTGTTGCACCTTCTAATGTTTCCAGAGCACATTTCCTTTCTCATCTATTATCCTGTATTTGACTTAACAATATCCCTGTAAAAATCCTACCAGAATGCAGGATTATTCCCTTTTAGAAAATGAAGAACTGGGTCATAATGAGTACGTCAGAGTCAAACAACTAGCAGAACTAGGCTTTAAATGTTGGACTTTTTAGCTCGGTAATGCTGTAGACCAACAATGGCTCAGACGTGTTTTATTAGGAAACAGTGGCTGCTGGGATTTATGTTAAAATGTCTGTCCTTTCCCAATAGATGTCAAGATAGGAAGATAAGAGAACCGTTGGGGATTTTTCCAAACCTGTCATTCACTAACGGTATATTTGGTGTTTAAAAGATATACCCAAGTCAGTTTGTATTTCTAAACACGTATAAGCCTTTAAAAGCCTTATGTGGAAGATCTCCGTCTATAACAAGCACTGCTAAGACAACGGTGTCAGTGGCGTGGTGAATGGCACTGCGTTTTGCCCTTGCCACTGCTCTCTGTAAATAAAAGGGAAATGTGGTCACTGGGAGTTCACAGCGTATACAGATCTATTTTGAGCCTTTTCCAAAGATAATGAAGAAAGCGAGCATTTCCCCAAATTGCCCTGAATAATAACCAACTTGGCTACCTTGGCTGAATAGTAACCAACAGCCAAAAGAAATACTCTTTTGGTCCAAAAGGGACCAGAAAGAAGATTCTCCTCGTGGCAACCACACAAATAAACCCTGGCCCACCATTTGACGTCCTGGATGAAACTGGGAAGCAGCACGGAGGTAGCTGAACCACAGCTGGAACACTGCACAGTACTAGTCCTGTCGCTTTCACCAACATGTCCTTGTCACCACAGTTATGACTCCAGCCGATCCCTGAAACTCACTGACCAGCTGCACCGCGTTCAGAACCATTCTCACCTCTTGTCTGGGGAACAGGTGCCCAGTTTGGGGTGTGGGTAAGGGGGTGCCTGTGATAACAGTTGCAAGCTGCTGACGCTCAGGGTTTATTTAATCTGTATGAAAGAATCAGAAGATCCTTGGGAGCGATTTCAAGAAAAAACCTGAGGGGTAGAGAAGGAGGGTGAGAACGCAGTCGAAAGGTACAAATTTCCAGATATAAGCTATACGGGCACTAGAGATGCAATGTGATTAAGCTGTGCAGTTTATACAGCCGTATATTGTATAATACACGGTACTGCTGGATAATATACAAGAAAAAATGTTGAGACTAAATCCTAAGAGTTCTCATCATAAGAAAAAAAAAACTTTTTTATTTCTTTAATTTTGTACCTATATGAGGTAACGGATGTTCATGAAACTTACTGCTTCATGATGTATGTAAATCAATCACTAGATCTTAAACTTGTATGTCAATTACATCTCAAAAGCGGAAGAAAAAAGTCATACAAAAATCATAATTTAAAAAGTAATGAATTAGGAGTTTCTGTCGTGGCTCAGTAGTTAACGAATCCGACTAGGAACCATGAGGTTGCAGGTTCGATCCCTGGCCTCGCCCAGTGGGTTAAGGAACCGGCGTTGCCGTGAGCTGTGGTGTAGGTCGCAGACGCAGCTCGGATCCCGCGTTGCTGTGGCTGTGGCGAAGGCCGGCGGCTGCAGCTCCTGTTAGACCCCTAGCCTGGGAACCTCCATATGCTGCGGGTGCGGCTCTAGAAAAGACAAAAAAAAAGACCAAAAAAAAAAAAAGGAATGAATTAAAAGTTTGACGATTACATTTGATAACAATAAAGACGGAGAGGGCAGTCAGTAGGGTAAGAATATCACACTCATGAAGCCACATGGATTTAACCCTTGTTGCACCAGTTTTCCTTTCCCTCATTATTTCTTGCAGCACCCCAGCCCTTCCTGCCATCTGCAAATGCCGAAGGGTCTGGGCAAGAGGCTGCAGGAAAGTTAAGGCAAATCCATCAAGGACCATACCCCATTATAAACAGTGGCTTCCCACACCAAAGAGAGCAGAGCTCAGCATTGTTTAAAAAATATTTTATACCTGTTATGAACTAAGACTATTTAAAAAATTAAACCCTCCTCCTTATCTGAACCACAAGTGGGACAGGAAGCAGAAGAAAGAGGGTGAACATTTGTATTAAGGCACAGCGGGCAGTTAAGCAGTAAGGTCCAATACGGCAGCCGTCCACCACATGTGGCGGCGTTGTTAGCAAGACTGAGAAAGTAGGTTTTCCATTATGGGTTGTTTTTTTTTTTTTTTTTTGCCTTTTAGGGCTGCACTAGCAGCAAATGGAGGGTCCCAGGCTAGGGGGGTCCAGAGCTACAGCTGCCGACTTACACCACAGCTCACTGCAACGCTGGATTCTTAACCCACTGAGTGAGGCCAGGGATCGAACCCGCAACCTCACGTTTCCCAGTCGGATTCGTTTCCACTGCGCTACGATGGGAACTTCTCCATTATGTTTCATTTTAATTAATTCAAGTTTAAATACCCACCTGTGGTGGGACAGCACTGACCTAGAGGAAGAGAAATAACAGAACCAGCAAAATTGTTCCTATTCCTCAGCAGTCTTGGATGCTGAGTTTCCCACTGGAGTCCCATAACATTGCGCATCGGGTAGGATGCGCAGGTGATATTATCTGCATTTTAAGCAGACATAAAAAAGATGAACGGACTCATTTAGAGCCATTAGATCATTTATAATAGAAGCATGCCTCCAACTCACGATTTCTGACAACTAGCTCAGAGATTTATCCTTGGTGTCTGTATAATAACGACGACAATAATCCATTAACAACATAACTAATATTATGGACTGCTCGCTATGTGCCAGGAAGCTCTTAGCATGTGATGCTTGGTGCTTCCCCACGGTTAACATGTGGCACTCAAAGAAAATGGTAGTGCAGATATGGTTCTCGGGGGGTGGAGGCAGGGGGTACACCCCTCCAGCGTGCCATCTGAAACAATCCATTACACTCAATTTACATTTTATAATTAAGGTAAACATAAAATGTGAAGTAAGAGGCTAGACATTAAATGTTGTTTTTGTATAAAACTTCTAAATGTTTCCTGAGAAACTGGATCCTGCTTCCTTGACCATATCCTGTCAATATTTATGCTTGAAATGGCTATGCCCAATTCCTGGCCAAAACGTGTGAAAGGTGAGCTCTTGAATTCTTGATGTCCACCACTGAAGAGAAATTTTTGCTCACACACAACACGTCAACAAAATGTTCAACCCTCTTTACAGCCATTCAAAAATGTACAATTCCCCAGCAGAAATTATCTTTAAAGAATCTAGAGCGTCTTTCACTGACAAACATCCGTTGGGCATTTCTTATAACAGTGGCACCACTTTGAACCTGATCAAACTTTTTCCATAGCAAATATTTCAAAATCATGTTGAAATTTGAATTTGTAGGAGTTCCCGTCATGGCTCAGTGGTTAACGAATCCGACTAGGAACCATGAGGTTGAGGGTTCGATCCCTGGCCTTGCTCAGTGGGTTAAGGATCTGGCGTTGCTGTGAGCTGTGGTGTAGGTTGCAGATGCAGCTCGGATCCCACGTTGCTGTGGCTGTGGTGAAGGCCGGCAGCTACAGCTCCTATTAGACCCCTAGCCTGGGAACCTCCATATGCCGCGGGTGCGGCCCTACATAAAGGCAAAAAGACAAAAAAAAAAGAAAGAAAGAAATTTGAATCTGTAGGAGCTACATCCATCATGAGAGCCATCACTCTGCTTAGAGCCTCATCAGCCACAGAGAAACAGAAGAAACAGAAGCATCTAATTCTGGTAGAGCTGGAGATTTTGACACTCTCCTGAAGCTGGCCACACCAGAAGCGCCTGTGGATCCCGCCAGGCCAGCACAGTGGAACACCATACTGGCCCTTGCTCGTGGTGGGAGAAGGAACATTCGGTGGCTGACTGCTGCCATCGATTTTGATCTCAAGGGTTCACACCATGTGACCACCTGCAGCACATTGCAGTGGAGCAGGTGCCAATGTTGTTTATGCCCCACGTCACTCATCATGCTCAATACCTACAGGGAAGACCAGCTTCAAGGCCATGCAGCCAAGGCAATGGCCCAGAGCCCCATGCTCAGAAGGAACCCATGCTCTGCTCTCACCGTCTTGAAATTGCCAATAATTTTTTAACAGGAGACTCTGTATTTTCTTGTCACACTGGGACCCGCTATTATATTGCCAGCTCTCTGGCACTGCTCATGATCTAACCCTGGTGGCTGGGGCCTCAGGAGAGACCCTCTGCTCCCTTGGAGACTTCAGTCTCTCCCAGCAAACTGTGCGCTGGACAGCACACACACTGAAGCTTGGCAATATCTCATTTAATTTTTATAGCAATCCTATGGGGCCCTTACGGCTAGCATCCCCATTTTAGAGATGAGAAAATTAAGACTTGGGATGGTCAAGTAATCTTTCAAAGGCCAAACAGCTCTAGGGAGCTGCTAGATTCACACACAACTGTCTGGCTCAGAGACTGAATTCCTAAGTCTGCCAGCTTTTAGTTCTGGGTTTCATCCACTGAATCTCATTTTTTTTTTTTTTAGGGCTGCACCCGTGGCATTTGGATGTTCCCAGGCTAGGGGTCTAATCGTTGCTGTTGCTGCCGGCCTACACCAGAACCACAGCAACGTCAAATCTGAGCTGTGTTTGCAACCTACACCACAGCTCACAGCAATGCTGAATTGTTAACCCACTGAGCGATGCCAGGGATTGAACCCGCAACATCATGGTTCCTAGTCAGATTCGTTTCCACTGCGCCACGATGGAAACTCAGAATCTCAATTATTAATACTAGAAAAAGCAGCCAGGAAAACAGCATAAGAACAGATTCAGGAGTTCCCACTGTGGCTCAGTGGAAACGAATGTGACTAGTATCCATGAGGACGCAGGTTTATTCCCTGGCCTCGCTCAGTGGGTTAAGGATCTGGCACTGTGAGCTGTGATGCATTGCTGCAAGCTGTGCTGTAGATTGCAGATGCAGCTTAGATCTGGCATTACTGTGGCTGTGGCATAGGCCAGAGGCTATAGCTCCAATTCGACCCCTAGCCTGGGAACCTCCATATGCTGCAGGTGCAGCCCTAGAAAAGAAAGACAAAGAAAGGAAGAAATGAAGGAAGGAAGGAAGAAAGAAAGGGAAGGATCCAGAGGGCCAGTCTGACAGATATGTATTTTTTAAAACCACCTTAACAAGATGAAACTCAAAAGATGTTTCCTGGAGTTCTCGTCGTGGGGCAGTGGTTAATAAATCCGACTAGGAACCATGAGGTTGAGGGTTCGATCCCTGGCCTTGCTCAGTGGTTTAACGATCCGGCGTTGCCATGAGCTGTGGTGTAGGTCGCAGACACGGCTCAGATCCCGCGTTGCTGTGGCTGCGGCGTAGGCTAGTGGCCACAGCTCCGATTAGACCCCCAGCCTGGGAACCCCCACATGCCGCAGGTGCGGCCCTATAATGACAAAAGGCAAAAAAAAAAAAAAAAGATGTTTCCTAATTGTCATAAAAATACAAACTAAAACTGGGTCTGATGACATTCATGACATCTCTAAGATTTTAAGCATAAAAATCTGAATGACTTGGACAATTTCGGGCTTATGAGCATGGAAAGGCTGGTGCAGTGGATATGACCACAGGGCTCTGACCCACACATGGCAGCCTCCCTTCACGTCCAGTCTGGCACACACCCGCTATCACCCACTGCTGGCCCGCGGCACCAGTGACACAGCTGCTGGACATGTGTGCGGTGGCTTGTTTGACTTGGACACAACCTTGTGGCACAAGGCATGTGGACGTGCACATGGCCTCCAGCCATCCCTGCGGTCACACACACACACGTGCCGATGTACACCTGCATGATGTGCATACAAATATGCACACCTGTACACACACACTCACCCCTGCATAGACACACATGCGTGTGCAAATGTACATGGGCCCACACATGCCGACACATGCACACATACATATATGCTCATGAGCATTGTGTATACATGTGCTGCAAGCTGTGTCTACATGTCTACACACATCCATGTGCATGCACACGCAATACACACATACGTCTACACATATACATCTCATGTACACACAGGCACATGTACACAGTAACATGCACACAACTGTACACAAAGACGTGTACACATGACACACGTATTTATACACGTGCACAGTTTATACACACGGTTCTGGGACAGGCCGGCCCCCAGGTAGTTGCGGTTTGCTCCATCTGAACAGTGCAGAACATAGCACTCTTTCTTTGACCATTGTTCTCTGTACAAAAACAAACTCCCAGCCAAGTTTAGACTTGCTTCTGTGATTCGCATGCAACTTCCATCTGAGTGCCGTTGGAAAGACTCTTGGACTTGACAAAGGGTAAGAAGCTGATGTCACTTCTGCGAGTTGCTGCAGATGTCCTGACCGGGTCAATGGTGAGGGCCGGACCTCAGAGTCCAGAGCAGCCTTGCCCCTCCACACAGGGTATCTGGGAGGGCCTCATACAGCTGACCTCTGGAGGACTCCATCCTGTGCTGCATCGCACTCCACTCTGCCAGCAACCCCTGCCTTTCCTGGGTACGAGCAGCCTGGCCACCTTCCAGGCCTGTGAACTTGGATGCTTGAAATCACTCAGCTTGTTTCCTCGTGTGCACAGTGGAGACGGCGGTGGCCCATGAATGGCGTTTTGACTGACCTCTCACCATCTCCATCCCAGGAGACGAGTCTGACTCGGCAGGTCTCAAGCGGAGTTGCAGGACCCACAGCAGCAGCACCTGAGAACCTGCGAGAAATGCCATCCCAGACCCGTGTCATCAGACACCCTGGGTGGAACCCAGCATTCTGTTTGAACAAGTGGTCCAGCGGATGCTAAGGTAGTGTGTGTGAAGACCACTGCTCTAGGCTAACAGTGCTTCCATCCCCACTGTCAGTGACTGTTTAAGAAGAGCCAAGACCACTGCCAACGAGACGTAAGGGAAAAGTTGCTGTGGCTGCTAGAAAAGATGATTCTTGGCTCTTAGGAGAAAGCCAAGGATCACCGCCTTCCTCCTCCCCAGGAGCGTAGAGGAAGTAAGATGCAGTCAGGAGGGAGGATGGAGCTGACACACGTTGAGGGCAGTTCTGGGAGAATGACTGAGAAATGAGAAACGGAGCCAGAGCAGTGATGAAACCCTGCCCGCAACCCGCCCCACATCCAGATATCCAGTTTCACGAGCCAGGAAAATGCCTTCGTTTTCAGCTGATTTGAGTCAGCTCTCTGTGACTTGCAGCCAAAAGAATCCTTATGATTTACCTCCTAGAATCACTATGAGGTGCGATTACACAGTGTCTGCTGCTCTGGAAACACTCAGGACGGGTCTATCGTCTTTACCGTTAGTATTGTTGTCACTAGGATGATTAAGTACATTCCAGGCTCAATGAAGCAAACTATATGTTTGTTTGTTTGTTTGTTTGTTTGTTTGTTTGTTTGTTTGTTTGTTTTTTGCTTCTTGGGGCTGCACCCGCAGCATATGGAGGTGCCCAGGCTAGGGATCTAATCGGAGCTGCAGCTGCCGGCCTACGCCACAGCCACAGCAATGCCAGACCTGAGCTGTGTCTGTGACCTACACTATAGCTCATGGCAATGCCAGATCCAAGCCGCGTCTGCAACCTACACCACAGCTCACGGCAATGCTGGATCCTTAACCCACTGAGCAAAGCCAGGCGTAGAACCTGCATCCTCACGAATGCTAGTCAGGTTCTTAACCCGCTGAGCCACAATGGGAACTCCAGGAGCAAAGAATATCTTGGCCAGTCCTATTTTTCCAGCCGTGAACACAAACCTCCATGTGCTTTCATTTTCTAAAACACCACCTTTCTCTTTCAAGGCCCATCTCAAAGGGAACCTCTTCTGAAACCCTTGAGACTCAGAAGCCTCTCCAGTCTCTCTCCGGATTCCTGGCTTTTCCGTGTCCCTGACTTCATCTTCCCTGGTTTGGTATGTGACTGTGATACATTTCTGTCAACAGGGGCTGTTTATTCAGTTGGGCAGCTGGACACCACACAGCCTTCCCTGCCACCCAGGGGTGGGTGGGGTGGTGCTCAGAGGGGGGTCAGGCCTGCGTGTCCGACCTTTGCATTCTCTTCCCAACTAGAGTGCAAGCTCCTTGCAAGCAAAGCCCAAGTGTTTTGTTTATGAGACCCGGCATGAGGCCAGGTGCCTGGGGGGAGGGGAACTGATCTTCCTGGAACACCCGCCAGACAGCGTGCCAAGGCTGTACCTATATCAGCACAACAAACTCTTACAACAGAGCTACGAGATAGTTATAACTATTTCTCATGCCCACCCACCTCGAGTAAAAATCGTCGCAAAAGCAATCTTGAAAGACTACATTCTCTGGGTTCAACCTTACTGGGAATTCCAGACTACTCAAGACCCAAATGGTTCTATGATCCCCCAAAAGTGTGTCTCATCTGTGCTTAGAGATCATGCTCTTGGCTCACCCCTGCATCTGCCATCGTCCCCCTCTCCCCCTTCATGCCCACCATCACCCTATTCCTGCCATGGCCAAGGTCTGAGGGTCAGACGTGCTGGGGCCCTGAGCCCCTCTGCCACGTCGGAGCCTGCGATGGAGGGCACCGTCTAGCAATGCTGCTGAAACCCCAGATACACAGGCTGCTGGCTTCACGTCGTACCTCCTCAGCTTCGTGAACCGACTGGCTTCTTTCTAGCTCATCACTCATCCCATGGACTCACTCGCCACCCAAGGAAGCCCACGCCAACGCATCTCCTAATTCCCAGCTTCCAGGTGAAGAAAAACCACAAGCCTGTGCCTGCCTTCATTGCCAACGACACTGGTACCTCATTTCCTGCCACCGGTTAAAAGCTTCGACTCTTGTCCGCCTCCAGAGAAGTCCAGCTCTCCTCTGCTCCCAGCTTTTAGGAAAAACTTCATCTCCTCTTCCATTGAGATCATGGAGCCCTCCCTACCTCGACCTTCCACTACTCTGAACACTCGCCTCTCTCTTTGTCCGCTCTTGCAGACGCCACGGAAACGCGGTACTCTCCTCTCCGCCCAGGCCAACCTCTGCCCAGCGCTGCTCGCTTCCCGGGACCCCCGGCCCTCAACTCTTTGCTTTTCCTCTTTAACATCTCTTCCCCGGGTTCCACCCCCGTCCCCGTGTCTACACGGCACTCTGTTAATTCCCTCCTGACATGAAACCGCAAACCCTTTCACGTCACCCGCTCCTTCCGCAAGTTTCTGCTCTTCACCGCCCAACTTTCAAAACCTCAGTCACCTCCGCCACCCCCGACTTACTCGCCCAGCGCACATTCTCCTCAATCTGGCCGCTGCCCACCACTGCGCTGAAACTGCTCTCTCAAGGGTGAGCCATGACCCTTCTCGGCACAGCCTGCCCCTGGTGGCTCTGATCCCACAGAACATCTCCTCTCTTACCGGAGCTTCTTCGTCTGCTTTCAGGACCCAGCGGCGTCCAGTGCCTCTCTCTCCTGGCTCTCCACAAGCATCTGCCCCCTCGAGCATCTGCCCCCTCGAGCATCTCCCTCCGCGGGCATCTCCCTCCGCGGGCATCTCCCTCCGCGGGCATCTCCCTCCGCGGGCATCTCCCTCCGCGGGCATCTCCCGTATCCGCCCTCAACCGTCTTCCCCGCTCCTTCCAAACCCTCCCGAGTGAGCTCATCCACACCAAACCTTATCACCTCTCTTGCCTGATCTCCTCCCCCCACCCCGCGCTCCGACTCCCACCAAAAGCCCCAGACCTGCAGACTAGCTCCTTCTGGAAGTAATCGCATTTTTTTTTCCTTTTCCTGAAGCTGATTTAAATCATGTCACCCCTTTGGTCAGTGACCTTCAGCTCTATTTATCCACAGAATAGAATGGGATCGTAGAGTCGCAGAATCTTAAATAGAAAGGAGACTATTTGTTATAGTCACTATCTAGTTCAAACTCTGACCCAATGTAAGAATACCCGTCACAGTATTTTTAGAGAGACTGTCATCTGGTCTTTGCTTAAACTTGAGCAGTGAAGGTGCCTTATCCATTTTTGAAATGGTTATTAAATGACTAGGTTCATCCACCCATCGGTCCTATAAAGTCCACTCCTTTGGCATAATATGCTCGTTTTCCTCTTTCCCTCACATCTTTCCTAGAGCCTAGCCCGACTGGATTACTTGCTGTTATCCTATCTTGCCCCTTCTCCCTGTCTCCACACTCTTGCTTATGCTGATTCTTATCAGAAAGGTCTCAGCTCTCAACTCAGCCTTTCCATCCTGAAAGACCGTGTAGTGCCAGTCCTGCCACGAACTTTTCTTGATCTCGCCAAATGCCCTTTCTGCTGCCTTGAAATCCTAGGAACCTTTGTTTCTATGTAGCTATTTACCTCTCATTATAGTCATTCATTCCACAGCATTTCCTGAACTCACACGCTGGCCCAGACTCCGTGCTGGACACTGGAGACACGCCAGGGAAGAAAGCCTGGAGTCCCCGCCGGAAGGGGACTGGGGGCAGGGCTGGGTGTGACCTGTGGATGCCCAGGGGAGGTGGCATTACATGTTGGTCACCATAAATATGCGATGCATTAGAAAAGGGGACAGTCAGGAACGCTTTGTGAGGCCATAGCGGCAGGATCCAACCTAGATCAGGGAGCGAGTCTCTGGAGAAGTGTCATTACGCCGAGACCCAGAGAACGCGAGCATGGTGATTGGCCAGGACCCACTGGGACTGTTCCAGGCGCCAGGAACAGCAGGAGCAAAGGCCCAGAGGTCGCTGTTCAGGAATCTAAAAGAAGTTCTCCCTGGCGGGTATTCAGAAGATGAGAGTGAAAATAGTAAGAAACCTCGGAGGTTTCTGGAAAGCATGTTAAGAATATTGTTTTAATTTTGATGGTAATTGGCAGCCGCTTAAAGGGCTTTACAGAAAATTTGCGCAATCCATTTGTTTTGAAACCCCTCTCTGTGGGGTTATGGTTATGGGTCTTCCCTCTTCCGTCACTGGGTTTTAACTTTCTTGCATGCACAGCTATGCCTTTTTAGCACCCCAAATGCCTGATTTAATGTGGAGGGCAGGGTAGATGCAATAATTAAATGCTGGAGTTCCTGTCCTGGCTCACTGGTAAATGAATCCCACTTGTATCCCTGAGGACAGGGGGCTGGAGCCCTGGCCTCCCTCAGTGGGTTGAGGATCCAGCATTGCTGGGGCGTAAGCTGGCATCTACAGCTCCCATTAGACCCCTAGCCTAGGAACCTCCATAAGCAGCCCTAAAAAGACAAAACAAAAAAAAAAAAAGAAATGCTTATAGAAGTGACCGTGAGAAAGAAGATATCTTTAGTCACTATGTACTTTTTTCTTTTCTCTTTCTTTCCTTTTTTTTTTTTTTTTTTTTTTTTGCGGTGCTTATGGCATGTGGAAGTTTCCAGGCCAAGGACTGAACCCACAGCACATTACTATATATAAAACAGATAACCAAAAAAGACCTACTGTATAACACAGGGAACTGTATTCAATATTTTTAATAACCCATAAGGAAAAAGAATCTAAAGAAGAATGAATATATATATATATATACACACATATACATATATATAAACGAATATATATATATATGTATAACTGAACCACTTTGCTGTACACCTGAAACTAAAACAATGTTGTAAATCAACTGTACTTCAATAATAAAAATAAATAACGTTCTTTGTGTGTGTGTGTGTGTGTGTGCCCTCGCGTGTGCTTTTTAGGGTTGCTCTTGCAGTATATGGAGGTTCCCAGGCTAGGTGTCGAATCAGAGCTGCAGCTGCTGGCCTACGCCACAGCCACAGCAATGCCAGATACGAGCTGCGTCTGCAAACTACACCACAGCTCATGGCAATGCCAGATCTTTAACCCACTGAGCAAGGCTAGGGACCGAACCCGCATCCTCAAGGATACTAGTTGGGTTCATTACTGCCGTGCCACAATGGGAACACCATAAAGAGCATTCTTGAGAAGAACTGGTTGGATAATTTTTGGAATGTTCCTGCATCTGGGTTTTCTGATGTCCTCCTCATGATCAGACTGATTATGAACTTTTTAAGAGGTCCAAGGCACTCACAGCCACGAGAATCTGACAGGGAAGGACGGCTAGCAATTTTAGTGGCATGGTCCTTCTCCACTGCATGGGCCTTCTGTGTTTTACATTTTAAAAATTCAGGGGATACAAGTCCAATTGACGAAGAGACTTTTCTCTGCAAAATAAATAATTATATGGCATTCCCGCTGTGGTGAAACACGGTCTGCGGCATCTCTGAAGCACCACAACAAAGATTCAGTCCCTGGCCCAGCACATTGAGTTAAAGGATCCAGTGCTGCCACAGGTGTGGCATAGGTTGAAACTTTGGCTCAGATCTGATCCCCGGCCGGGGAACTCCATATGCCTTGGGGTGGCAAAAATTTTTTTAAATAATAATAATTGAAAAAGACAAAATAAATACGTATAGAAGGAGTGCCTCTGATGTATTTAAAAGTTCATGCGCGGCTGCATTTCACATGTTCATTGGTGCTCTACTGTGTGCCCAACGCCTTCCCACAGAATTCACATCCTGGATGGGGAGTCAGATTCGAAATGTTGAAATAAACAAGAAAGATGATTTCTGGTTCTAGGACTCTGCTGGGGCTGCTATAACAGCATACCACGGGCTGGGTGGATTAAGCAACAGAAAGGTATTTTCTCACAATTCTGAAGGTTGGAAGTCCAACATCAAGGTGTCAGCAGGTTTGGCTTCTCTTGAAGCCTCTCTCCTCGGCTTGTACACAGCTGCCTTCTTCCTGTGTCTTCACATGGCCTTTCCTCTGTGTGCACACGGCCCTGGTATCTCGTCCTCTTTTTTTTTTTTAATGTTATTTATTTATTTATTTAGTCTTTTTGCCTTATCTAGGGCCGCACCTGCGGCATATGGAGGTTCCCAGGCTAGGGGTCTAACAGGAGCTGTAGCCGCCGGCCTTCGCCACAGTCACAGCAACGCGGGATCCGAGCCGCATCTGCAACCTACACCACAGCTCACGGCAACGCCGGATCCTTAACCCACTGAGCAAGGCCAGGGATCGAACCCGCAACCTCATGGTTTCTAGTCGAATTCGTCAACCACTGAGCCACGACAGGAACTCCTCGTCCTCTTTTTATAAGGACATCCGTCCACTGGTCCTATTTGATGAGGGCCCCGCTCCTACAATCACATTTAACCACGTGCTGCACCTCTGTAAATGCCCTGTCATCTCCACGTAGTCACGTTCGAGGGTTAGGGCTTCAACAAATGACTTGGAGTGGGGTTGCGGGGCAGTCAGTCCAAAACACTGGTGGTGATAAATACATGCTATGAAAAAAAAATAAAAATAAGAATGAGAGTGAGGCCATAGGGCCAGGCCTCAGACGGGGTGCGGAAGGAAGGTATCTCCTAGGAGAACGAAGGCCTGATGAGGAGACATCCATTCCCAGCTGAGCACCACTTACAAGGCAGTCTGGTACTAGACATTCATAAAAAATGGATGGTGAAAGGATCTTACAGTTCAGCTAGTCCAAACCCTATATTTTATAGACAATTAAAGTCTAGGAAAGATAAACAGCAATTTGCAGTCGTTTAGCACTGACAGCATCTCCCTGCCTCCATATACCAACTTTGTCCTGAAGACTTTGTCATAGCCATTTATAATGGAACAGTTAAAACATACACAAAAGTAGGCACACTGGCATAATAAGCTCAGTCTTCAAAATTTTGCTAATTTTCATTTCCCCTGGGAGATATATATATATATATATATATATATATATAGTCTTTTTAGGGCCACACCCGCAGCACATGAAAGTTCCCAGGCTAGGGGTCCAGTTGGAGCTGCTGCTGCCAGGCTGCACCACAGCCATAGCAACGCAGTAACAGAGCCGCGTCTGCAACCTACACCACAGCTCATGGCAACGCTGGATCCTTAATTAACTGAGCAAGGCCAGGGATCAAACCCGCATCCTCATGGATACTATTCAGGTTCCTTACTGCCGAGTCACAATAGGAACTCCTCCCCTGGAATATTTTTAAATAAATTCCACGTCTGGCTTCTCCAGTAAATATTTCAGCCTGCATCACCAGCAAATAAAGGAGTGCCTTGTTGTCACTGCTGGGTTTTTTATAGCTAGTAAGGTAAGTATTGTTAACTTCGGTGAGAACACTAAGACCCCGAGCCCTGGCGATTGTCACACCTTAGAAAGAACCAGGTCACAAAAGTATTTCTTCTGACACCAAATCCAGGGCTCTTCCTAGGACACAGCAATCATACTGCCAAAAGTGGGAATCACTGCCAATAATTTAAGAATCATTTCTGAGTGTGTAATGTAATTAACGAGTTGACACACACCTTTCTAGGAACACAAATAAATGAGGGAACATAAGTATTTCTTTTTTGCCACTTGTTTAAAAAAGTGGGGGAGCTGACTATGGGGTGGCAGAGAGAAAAGAATGCTAGTAAAAACGGAATTATCTAGGTGAAGAATCAATACGCCTTGTGTTAAATTGCCTCCAGGACGTCGCCGTTAATACCGAAATCTGATTCCTTCCCCAAATTGGGGGATGATTTGCCTGGACTGGGGCGCCATCTAGTGGACTTTTTCCCCCGCATCCTCGTTGGTACTGAGCCTGGCCCAACCCGGCGCGCAAAAGGGCCTGCACAGTTTATGTTTCCCAAAGCAGGGCCTTTGGGGTAAAAACTGACTTTTAACAGGAAAAATCTATTCCAGTATTTCTTTTATTTTGACGACACACCGATTAATGATACAGCATGATCGGGAGGTTACAGGCCCAGAAGAGCTAGTGCAAATGTCCACCCCGGGACAGCCACCCAGGATGGCTACAGCGCGCGGAGCGTGGGGGCTGTGGCACTGTGATGTGAGTTACTCTTCAAGCCAGGCCTGGCCTGTGCCCAGCATGGTCTTTCCCAGAGGTTCATGCAGCCCCTGCAGTGTCTGGGTCACTGCGGGGACTTTTTCTCGGAAGTGTGTCCCCTCTGAAGGAAATTTTCTGGACACATCTATCCTAAAGTGGCAGTTAGTATAGCATACTGTGGGGTCATGGAACACACGAGAGCTGGTGGTGCTTCCAGCAGGCCAATCAACTGGTGAATTTTCTTAGCATTTATTCTCCATCTGGGCTTTGTTTCGTACCAATAACCTCTGAAGCCCTGGGGAAGAGAGGAAGAACTTTTTTCAACTTCCTCAAAGAAGCAAATGATATTTCTCTCTTTAAAAAAATATACCCATTGCCCACACGGAACTATATTCAATATCCTGTGATAAACCATAATGGAAAAGAATACGAAAAAAAATATATATATAATAACTGAATCACTTTGCTGTACACCAGAAGCAAACAGAACATTGTAAATCAATTATACTTCAATTAAATATAAATATATATAGATATTTATACCCACTGCCTCCCCTAAATCTAGGTCTTAAGGTGTGATTGCATGAATCAAAAAAGTTTGTTGTGCAAAACCCTATTAACAGAAGTATATTTTGGTAAGATAGTGTTTCTTTATTGGGACGAGGGGCAGTTATAGAACAGTCTCAGGGTTTGATAAGAAAATATGAATCCTTTCTAGAAAATATGCTCCAATACACAATAATGCAATTCACTTCCTCCTAAAGGGGCTTAAAAACTCCATCACTAGAGCAAGGGAGTATGCAGTGCTGTGGGCCATGGCCTTTTCAGCATCTATAATTTCTTTGCAATTCAGTTTTATTCAGTCAAGTTACTGGAGTGCTTGCCAGGGGCCAGGCATTGGTCTGGGTGCTAAGTATACAAAAATAAATACACACAGTCCATGACTTTAAGGAACATCTCAACATTTTCTCATTTTATTATTTTCCTCCATACATCTCACACTTTGAAAGCATTTATTCATTCAACATTTATTCACATTAATCATCAGTTATTCTCTTCTCATCTTTCTGTGAGATAACCAGTGTCACTGCCATGAGGAATCCAATGCTTTACAAAGAACCCGGTACACAGCAGGTGCTCCATAAATATTTGCTCAGTATATAACTGAACTGAGTTGATAAAATTCTAGTCAAAAGTGAAAACATACTTAAAGTTTGTGTTTTGTGATGGATAAACATTTTTTTCTGAAGGATAAACTGATTTTCTAATAGGCCTTTTCAAATACTGAAAGTAATCACTGGACACTCTGTTTAACCTGAGGACACAGCTGCCAGGAGCCATGGACTAGAAATTCAGAATCTGCTCCCTTTGAGAAAAGCTCTTTGCAGAGTTCCCTGGTGGCCTAGTGGTTAAGGATCCAGTGTTATCACTGCTGTGGCCTGGGTTCGATCCCTGGCCCAGGAACTTCCATGTGCCAAGGGTGTGGATAAAAAGAAAAGAGAAAAAGAATGGAAAAATCTCTTCAGCTTTCTTCACTTTTTAGGAATTTTCATCGTCAATACAAGTCACTGAGATGTTTGGTTAGCAAAAGGAAATGCTTACATAAATCCTTCTCTTACATCATGAACCAAAACCAATTCTAGAACAATTCAAGAGTTAAATGTTTTGAAATGAAAGAAAGAGTGGGGGGGGGGAGAAGGAAAGGAGGAAAGAAAAGAAATTAATATAGATCTTCCTTGACTTACAATGGGGTTAAGTCTCAATAAACCCATTGTCATTTGAATGTTAAGTAAAAATGCATTTAGGACATCTGACTACCAAACATCTAGCTTGGCTCAGCCTATCTTAAACATGCTCAGAACACTCACATGAGCTTCATTATAAAATTCAAAGCCTACTTTATAACAAAGTGTTGACTATCTCATGTAATGTACCGAATACTGTACTGAAAGTGAAAAACAAAGCAGTTGTCTGAGTTCAGAATGGTGTGGTTTAAGTGTATGGGTCATTTATCTTCCTGATGGGGTGGCTGACTGCCACTGCTCAGGGTCAAAAAGGGTGTTGTGGACTTCCCGTCGTGGCTCAGTGGTTAATGAATCCGACTAGGAACCATGAGGTTGCGGGTTCGATCCCTGGCCTCGCTCAGTGGGTTGAGGATCCGGCGTTGCTGTGAGCTGTGGTGTAGGTTGCAGACGCGGCTCGGATCCTGCGTTGCTGTGGCTGTGGCTGTGGCGAAGGCCGGCGGCTACAGCTCCTGTTAGACCCCTAGCCTGGGAACCTTCACATGCCGCAGGTGCGGCCCTAGAAATGTCAAAAAAGGCAAAAAAAAAAATGGGTATTGTACTGCATGAGCCTGAAAAAGAATCAAACTTTAGTATCTCAAGTATGGTTTCTACTGAATGTGTATCACTTTGGCACCATCATAAAGGCTAAAACTCTCAAGCAGAATCTCCTAAGTCTGGAACTGTCTGTATCTGATTTCTGAGTGGGGAAGGACTTTCTGCACAAAAATAACAAAAAAAAAACACTTTTTTCTATCAAAATATATGAGAATATTATATCAAATAAAATATTAAGCATATTATGACAGGAATAGACAATCGGGCAAAGATGTCCAAGGGGGGAAGACACCGAGCTTTCACTCATCCAACATGGCAGTCGCCTCCTGGACACCATCTGCACCACAGAGACCAGAACTTGAAAACTACATTTGCCTGACTCTCTTGCTGGAGGGATATATATATATATATATAGACAGAGAGAGAGACAGACAGACAGACAGACAGACATCAGGGAGCTCTCTTAGATTCTCAAAGTCTCCCTTTTCTAAAGCCATATTGGTTTGGGCACAATTCAATATGGCGTTTTGAAATCTTGTGAAGACTTGGTTTGCTGATATTCTTCTCTTTACAAAGGAATCCCTTCCTAAGCACAGAGCACCTCTTGCAAAGGATATATACACGCCGCCATTGAGTGCAATGCGTTTCCCGGTCTCTGGCTAGGAAGTCTGGTCAGGAACTTCCTAGCCAGAGACCCAGATGTTCTGACCCACGGCGGTTCGGGAACACGACGTCTGCCTGGCCCATTTGCCTGGGTTACCACCTCAGTTTCCCAGTTCCCATAGCTTCCACCTCTTTTGCCCCCAAAGTCCATGTCCTGCTCTGAACCTAGCTGCCTGGCTGGGTTCCCAATGCCTCCGTCAGCTCTCATTAATTCCCCTGGGTGCCAAAGCTCATGCCTACTTCCTGCCTTCCCTGGTCCTTGGAGGCTTAATGTCACGAATTTACGCCTCTTTCTCTAACTGCAGCCACATAATTGCCCACCGTCTAGAATCTCTAGCTGTCATATACCATCCACCAGATTGAACATCCAAGCTTTGATTCTCAGCAGAATGTGCTTGCCATGCACCTGGGACCTTGTACCTTATACTGCGTGTCTGTCTGGCGGAATGACCTTTACAATCAGCCGATGCTCCCACACAAGCGATAACCTGTCCCTGAGGAAATGGAGCATCGTGGATACCAACTCACTTCTACACCCACCGTGTTCCAGCATCTTTGTTCTGGATCTCGCTCAACTTGTGATAGCACAAGAGTTACACCCAAATAAACGATTTTCCTTAAAACAAGAAGTTTAGATTCTTCCCAATTTCGTAGTCATTTCTGAGGATTAAAAAATATACATATCTTCAGAGTAGTAAATAAATGTAATTGATAGAGCTTTATTTTTTTTTTTCAGATAGATGGCGCTCTTAATTCGGCCCAGCGAATTGGCTAGAGAGCGCCACCTAGTGGGAAATAAACTGCCCATCATGGAGATGCAGAAAAACAAAAGCGAGAGAGTGTAAAATGCTATCTATCACCAATACCGGAGATTAGGTGGAATCCCACAAGGGCGAGTTACTCTACTAGATACAGGACGGAAGGCAGATCTCTTGAGGGTACAAAATCATTCCAGGAAAACTATTTTGGCTCTTTTTCAGAATGGGTTTATGAGTATATTTTTCAGGTAGAAAATCAAGTACTTCGTTAGGATATTACATGAACTACATACTCCCTATTTTTAGGCAAGTGTACAAACAGCAAGTTAAAATTTCACAATAGTTTTTTACTGAGGAAATCATGTCCAATATATGTCAGAGAATCAAAACAGTTTGGACTCAGTCTCCTACTTTCTATAGCTTTCATACAGTGAATATTAATGTTTATATTGAAACTAAAGCAGTGCACATAAGAGTTACTTTTTTTTTGATCGTTTGTTTTTGCTTTTCAGGGCCGCACCCATGGCACATGGAAGTTCCCAGGCTAGGGGTTGATCTACAACTGCCGACCTACACCACAGCTCTCAGAATCCTGGGATCCCTAACCCACTGAGCAAGGCCAGGGATCGAACCCAAATCCTCACAGATCCTAGTCAGGATCATTAACTGCTGAGTCATGAAGGGAACTCCCCTAGCCACATTTTTAAACATGGGGGTGTGTTTTGAAAATCCAAATTTCTGATCTCTAAATACCTGTGACTCATATTCGCTGAGCTGGATTGGAGCCCAGAAATCTGCATCTTTAACAAGCACACTAAGTGACTCCAATGCACGTGGTCTCTTAACAGGCTGGGAGAGATGACTGAAGGCTGTAAGACGCCACGGTTCCCTCTGAATCATGGAAGAATCATGAAATGATGTGTCTTCAGACGTATTTTGATGCTTGGAAAACTGGTAACCCCATGTGAGTCACATGTAATAGCACCCTGCAATCAGCATCCCCGAAAGTACAGAACACTCCAAAGCCGGAGCATGTTGGCTAACAGGTAACTCGCCCCTGAGGGTCAGAAACCGATTCTAGATTCGACATTCCCACCGGGACACAGAGACCTAGGAAGGTTTGCTGCTTGCCTGAGGTCTGCCTGCACACCAACCAGACCGCGTTTCAGAATATGTGCTCTGATCTCTCCCCGCGGCCTGCCTCTCCCACAGCAGGAGCCACTGCCCTTCTCTGCAGGGTCAGCTCTGAGACCTCCCCAGGAAGCCCCTCTACGCTCAGAGAAGCCCCCTGAGTACTGACAGTCGGAGAGGCGTGTTCTCCTGACTTCTTTAAGTCTCTCCTTAAGGCTTGGAGAACTACACTGGGTTCTCGCCAAAGCAAAACGACCCGTTCAGGGCACACCAGCTGTTGTCTTTCAGCCCGATCCTGTCCCACCTTCAAATATACATAAATGGGTGTCCTCCAACACTTCCTCCTCAGCTGTTTAGAGCCTTGATTTTCAACCTTGACTTCCATTAGAGTCATTATAGATGCTTTAAAAAATTCCAGCGAGTTCCCACTGTGACACAACGGGTTAATGATACACTGTGTCTTTGCGGCGGTGCCAGTTCAATCCCCAGGGCAGTGCTAAGGATCCGGCATTGCCGCACCTGTGGACTTGGTCACAACGGCAGCTCGGATTCGATCCCTGGCCTGGGAACTTCCATATGCCACGGGTACAACCATTTAAAAAAAAAAATTCCAAGGCTTACTCACCAGCATGTACAAAACTTTTAACTCAAGATGGATCAAAGACTTAAATGTAAGGAAAAAAACAATAAAACTCCAAGAAGAAAACAAAGGGGTGAGTCATTAAGACCTTGGATGTGGCAATGGATTCTTAGATATGGCACCAAAAGCCAAAGTGATGAAAGGAAAAATAGATAACTTGGACTTCGTCAAAATTTTTAAATTTTGTACATCAAAGGACACTATCACAAGTCCTAGATGACCGGTGATATAAGTAGAGGCTTAATCATGGAGGAAAATATGCTTTTTTTTTTGTCTTTTGTCTTTTTAGGGCCGCACCTGCAGCATATGAGGTTCCCAGACTGGGGTTCGAATCAGAACTACAGCTGCCGGCCTACACCACAGGCATAGCAACATAGGATCCTAACCATGTTTGTGACCTATATCACAGCTCATGACAACGCCAGATCCTTAACCCACTGAGCGAGGCTAAGGATCAAACCCGCGTCCTTATGGATGCTAGTTAGATTCGTTAGCCCCTGACCCACTACGGGAACTGCAGAAAAATGTATTTAGATCCCTAAACTAAGATGTAAACAGTGGTTGTCTCTTCATGGTAGGATAATGATGTTTTTCCTTTCTTTCTTCTTCTTACTTGTCAAGTTTCCAAATCTTCCACAATGAATACCCATTTAGTAAGAAGAAGGGGAAAGCAAAATTCTTTAAGAAACAGATATTCCAGTTCGCAGATGTGTTTCAAGCTAGGGTTTCCCCCCCTGGTTTTCTCCCCCCCCCCCGGAGCCCCTCCTTCTGTCTTCTTCTCACTCTTTTCTAGAACCAGGTGTTTGATGAAGACTCTGGTAGCCTCAACCTAAGGCTTGCAGGGAAAGCAGGTGAGTGTTGCGGCACATGTTCGATCCTTGGCCTGGGAACTTCCTCATATCATGCCATGCGTGTGGCCAAAAAAAAAAAAAAAAAAGGAGTTCCTGTCGTGGCTCAGCAGAAATGAATCTGACTAGCATCCATGAGGATGCAGGTTCGATCCCTGGCCTTGCTTAGTGGGTTAAGGATCTGGTGTTGCTGTGGCTGTGGCATAGGCCAGCACCTACAGCTCTGATTCCACCCCTAGCCTGGCAACCTCCATATGCCAAAGGTGTGGCCCTTAAAAAAAAAAAGACTTTGAAAGACTGAATGCCCCTCAAGCAACATAGTGGGCTTAAGGGCCTGATGCTGCCTCCATATCCACCAGCAGGGGGAGCTGGGGTGCTGAGAAGACGGCCGAGGTGTCTGGGAGGCCATTGCAGAGAGGACAGAGGGGGCAGAGGGAGAACAAGCATTTGATGCCCGGGAGGGATGGACTCCGGGGTGACTAGATGGGGTAGGTAAACACATACTTAGGCCACTGGACTCCAGCAGTGAATGATATCATAACAGTATGTTCCCTAGTTATGTGAGCAATAGTAAGAAAAACAGGAGTGTGTCATGACCACCAGGTGGCATGTTGGTTTATCAAAACTAAAATAAAAATAAATTATATCAGCAAAAGGATAGACAAATAGATTGACAGAGTGGAAGGGAGAGCCTAGAAATACTTCCATATAAATACGGTCAACTGATCTTTGACGGAGGAGCAAAGGCAATACGATGGAACTCAATAGTCTTTTCAGCAAATGGCGCTGGAACAACTGGACATCCACACGCGAAGAAATAAATCTAGACACAGAACTTAACCCCCTTCTCAAAAGTTAACTCCAAATAGATCACGGATGTAAATGTAAAATGCAAAACTACAAAAATCCTAGGAGATAGGAGAAAAATCTCAATTACCTTGCTTTTGGAGGTGACGTTCTAGATATGACATCAAAGACGTGATCGTGAAAGAAAAATGTCAATAGGTGGACCTAATTAAAGTTAAAATTTTCCGTTCTGCAAAAGATGATGTCAAGAGAATGAAAAGACAGTCCAAAGACTGGGAGAAAATACTGCCAAAGACACATCTGATAAAGGGCTGTTAATCCAAAAATACACAAAAACTCTCAATGTTCAACAGTAAGAAATCAAACAACCTGATCATAAAGTGGGCCAAAGGCCTTAACAGGCATTTGAACGTGGAAGATAACACAGACGGCAAATAAACATATGTAAAGATGCAAAAATGCAAATTAAAACGACAAAATACCACTACACACCTATTAAAATGGCCAAAATCCAGAACGCTGACAACACCAAATGCTGGCCAGGAGGCGGGGCAGCAGGAACTCTCGTTTATTGGTGGTGAGAACGCAAAACGGAGCAGTCGCTTTGGCAGTCTCTTACAAAAGTAAACACACTTGTACCCTACCATCCAGCAACTGTGTTCCTTGGTTTTTACCCAAAAGAGTTGAAAATTTATGTCCACACAAAAATCTGCAAGTGAACTTTTATGGCAGCATTACTCACAATCGCCAAAACTTGGACGCAGTCAAGATGTGCCCCAGTGGGTGAATGGGTACGTAAACTCTGGTATATCAAGTATGCGGAATATTATTCAGTGCTAAAAAGAAATTCAGTAGCAAGCCATGAAAAAGGAGGAAATTTAAAGTCATATTATTAAATAAAAGAAGCCATTTTGAAAAGGCTACAGGGGTTCCCATCGTGGCACAGCGGAAACAAATCTGACTAGGAACCACAAGGTTTCAGGTTCAATCCCTGGCCTTGCTCAGTGGGTTAAGGATCTGGTATTGTCATGAGCTGTGCTATAGGTCGCAGACATGGCTTGGATCCTGCATGACTGTGGCTGTGGTGTAGGCTGGAAGCTGTAGCTCTGATTTGACCCCTAGCCTGGGAACCTCCATATGCCGCACATGTGGCCCTAAAAAGAAAAACTAAAATAAAATAAAACAAATAATTCCCTGTAATACAGCTTTTTAAGATGCAGAAAATCATTGCCTGCCTTCCAAAACTGTGACATTGTCTATTGTCTTGATCTATGCAGTTCTCCCTGGATATGGAATTTTTTCCCCCCTAATTATCTTAGACCAGAGTTCCAAACATGTAAAATACAGCCTTTTTTTGGGGGGGGGCAGTGTTGGTTATTAAGTGGTCATAGCAATAATTGGGGAAAAAAAAAGATTAACTGTGAGTTGGAGGATAGGAAACAAGGAACCCATTTCCTGGTCCTGGCAAGGAATTTTTGAAGCAGAGACAGTATAGCTGAGGGAAGATTGGGCATGTTGAGTTTTATCCTCAGGCTGCGGTCCATGCAGATTCCTGAGTTGGAGCCCAAACCAAAAGAAGTTTCTTCATCCAGAGTTTTTTAGGATGACTTGCCCGTGCTTGAGTTCTTAATTTTGGTTAATCTTCACGTTGGCAATACGAAGCCATTTTTCTCAGAAGGAATGCATGGCTGGTGTTTCCCTTCAGTTCTCCTGAGCAGAGAACGTCTTGGCGTTACTTTCTCATGTGAAACAAACTTTACTACCTAAAAAATTCTCAGAAGAATGCTGTAATTGCTGACACTTTATTTTTTTCCCCTGGCATTCAGTTTTGCAAGAGATATCTGGGGCCAGTCTGGTTTTACTCCCTTTAGGATCCCAGCTTTGAAGCCCAAATTAATATAGGAGATATTTTTCTTTATCCTTGTGATTCAAAAACGTTTTTCCAGGAAGTGAGATGCTGCTTTCAGAGACTCACTTTGAAATATGATGATGCTCTTCTATTTATACACTTAATGCGCTTTTTCAAAAAGCTTGCCTCCATTCATCCCTGATCACTGCTTCTGTCTGAAGTGCTCTGTTTCTTAAGGAAACCTCCTAAACTTTGGATTGGATCTCTAAACTGTCTTGTCCATATCTATTATTTCAATAATCCCTCATACTTGTCTTTTTCTGTTTCTCTAGAATTTTTTCAGATTTGTTTCTCACATCTTTTTTTTTTTTTTTTTTTTTTTTTTGCTTTCTAGGTCTGCACCCATGGCATGTGGAGGTTCCCAGGCTAGGGGTCTAACAGGAGCTGTAGCCACCGGCCTACGTCACAGCCACAGCAACACAGGGTCTGAGCCGCATCTGCGACCTACACCACAGCTCATGGCAACGCTGAATCCTTAACCCACTGAGCAAGGCTGGGGATCAAACCTGAGTCCTCATGGCTCCTAGTCAGATTAGTTTCCGCTGCACTATGATGGGAACTCCTCATGTCACTTTTTTTTTTTCTTTTTGGCCTTGCCCATGGCTTGCAGAAGTTCTCAGGGCCAAGGATCAAAATGTGCCACAG
>PVHT021183556.1:11968824-12034720 GCA_004024745.2 Catagonus wagneri | reverse complement strand
GCTCAGTGGGTTAAGGATCCGGCGTTGCCGTGAGCTGTGGTGTAGGTTGCAGACGCGGCTCGGATCCTGCGTTGCTGTGGCTGCGGCGCAGGCCAGTGGCCACAGCTCCGATTAGACCCCTAGCCTGGGAACCTCCACATGCCGCGGGTGCGGCCATAAACCCGCGGCCATAAAATGACAAAAGGCAAAAAAAAATAAATAAATAAAATGTGCCACAGCAGTGGCCTGAGTCACAGCAGTGACAACTCTGATCCTTAACCCACTGAGCCACCAGGGAACTCCCTGTCACATCATTGATTGAGCTTATCTACTATATCAGCTCTATCCTTTGCAGCTTCAAATAAAGATTTTAGCATTGCTCTGATACCTTCCTAATCTTAAGCTGTTACTGATGGCAATTAACCAAAACGCCTGAGTCAACTCAACTCACACAGTCAGGAAATCTATTATTCTACATAACAAGGATTTCTCACACTGTCAGCTGGTTATTCGGATGATGTATGGGGCTACTGACCCAGTTTCCATTAACTGGGAAGTCATCATCCGCTCTGTCTTTGCTGGACTTGAATGGAATCCTCTCCCACCTCCACTGCCTGCTTCTCTGATTTAATTATCCATTGAAATACACGAAAACGTATAACCCTGGAGACCCGCCTCCAGGACTTCAGATTCCTTGTTCTTTCTGGGATGCGCCTGGATGCAAGTCATATACTTCACAGCATCACCTCTCTCTCTCTCTCTCTCTCTCTCTCTCTCTCTCTCTCTCACACACACACACACACATACACACTTCTCATCTCTGGGAGCTGCAATCTCTTGAGAGAGCGGGACCGCCATCGCGCTCTTTCTCCCCCAAGAACGGCCTTGGGAAGATGGTTTCACAGCTCATTGGTTGGTTCAAGTCTTGAGTTTGGGATCCAAGCTGGCGTCAGGCTCCGCACAAGTGATTCATGGATTTACTTTCAATGTGACTCTCTCGACCCTGATCTTAGGAGGAACTCCTTCCAAATTCAGACACTGGGTTGATGGTCAGTATTAGTTTAGGATGATTATTAGCAAGCTTTGGTCTTTTTCTGTGTCTGCACAGATGCAGGTTTTTTTTTTTTTTTTTTTTGCCTTTTTAGGGCCATGTCACAGCAAATGTAAATACCCGGGCTAGGGATCCAGTTGGAGCTGCAGCTGCTACCCTATAACCACAGCCACAGCAACATGGGATCCAAGTCGTATCTGCAATCTACACCACAGCTCACTGCAACGCCAGATCCTTAATCTACTGAGCAAGGCCAGGGATTGAACCCGAGTCCTCACGGATGCTAGTCCAGTTTGTAACCCACTGAGCCACAAGAGGAACTCCCTAGATACATATATCTCTATGCAAACTTACACTAATCAGAAAATATGCTACCTTTTTGGAGTTCCCTAGTGGCCTAGCGGTTAAGGATCTGCTTTATCGCTGCTGTGGCTCAGGTCACTGCATGGGCATGGGTTCGATCCCGGGCTCGGGAACTTCTGCATGCTGTGGGCATTGCCAAAAAGAAAAAGAAAATATTCTACCTTTTTAAAAACTATTCACCCCAGGTCCACTAGCAAAAATCTGAAATCTATGGCAAAAACTATGCATGCATGAATGGGGGGAGCACATTAAGCAGTCCTGAGCCCCGAGCCCAGGTTACAGGGTGTGGAGGGCTGTCATCTTCCTGGCACTGCTCCAGGGATGAGGCCCTTCACGATCCCACGTTAGGGCCCCCAGGGTGCCCGGGGGACTAACAGCCAGGGTCCAACATCAAAACTTTAATGCCTGGAGTTCCTGTCGTGGCTTGGTGGTTATCGAATCTGCCTAGCACCCAAGAGGATGCAGGTTCAATCCCTGGCCTTGCTCAGTGGGTTAAGGATCTGGCGTTGCTGCGAGCTATGGTGTAGGTCGCACATGCAGCTTGGATCTAATGTGGCTGTGGCTGTGGTGTAGGCGGGCAGCTGTAGCTCCGATTCAACCCCTAGCCTGGGAACCTCCATATGCCGCGGGTGCGGCCCTAAAAAAACAAAAAACAAACAAAAAAAAACGTTAATGCCTGTGACTTACTGTTTCATTACTGACTCACATTGCAGTACCTGTCCAGCGCATGGTGGAGAGGGAAAAACATAATCACAACTGATAAGGCTCAGAGATACTGTCTGTGTTTCACAGAGAGACCCACTCGTGAATGCATTAACTGTTATATACTTGTCTTCAACACGCTTTTTTTTTTCAAAAATTCTTAGTGAGTTTTTATATAATTGTCTAAGAGTATCATTGTGTTTTGTTTTTTTTAATTTGCAGGGAAAAAAAGCTGAAGTTTTAGGTGACCAAGGAAGCACTATTATTTTTCCCGCCTAAGAAAGTAGGGTTCCCACTCTCTAAAAAATTGTCATTCAGCACATTTTCAGGAAAGAGTTAGTTTTAGATATCAAGGATGACTGCATTTCAGTGGGAAGTTGGAATTGGGTCACTGCTCCTAGCCGGTGGCATTTTCCTTTTCCTTCTTACCCCTCTCCCCCGCTCCCACACACACAGCCTGTGGAAGTTCCTGGGCCAGGGATCGAACCTGCGCTACGGCAATAACCAGAGCCACAGCAGTGATGATGCCAGATCCTTAACTGCTATGCCACCAGGGAACTCCCTCCTGTCCCTTCCTGATCTTCTCCCCTCTCCCTTCCTGGCCGTTGCAGGTGCCTGGGCCCCAGCTGTTACCTCTATAATACCCTTTAACCCTGGGGCTATATTGCTGTCAGCTTTGTCTCTGAGGGCTGACCACTGCAGCCAGTTTTACTTCTGGTGGAGGCGTCTAGAGGCCAAGCCTGAGTAAAAAACAATGGCGTTCAGCAGGTTAAGTAGTGAGGGGTTGATACAAAGTAAAGACTAGACTATCACCCAAAGGAAAGGAAAGACACCCCTACACTCCCACCCATCTCTTCCCCCTCCCTCCCTCCTCCCCTCTCTCCCTCCCACGGCTCTCTCTCTCTCTCTCTCACACACACACACACACACACACACACACGCACACATGCAGGCACTGCAGGCACAAGATTTTCAAGCCGCAAACAGTAGCATAAGGAGTTAAATAATGTTAAAGAAACAAATCCATTTTCCGCTTTTCACATCCTCCAGATCTGGCAGCTGGTAAAGACTGCTCTCTCAGGCATCATATGTCAGTGATAACTCAAAGGCTCTCATTATTTCCTCATCGAAAGAGCATTTTCTAACATCTCTACTGGCAGGAATATACTTTTTTAAGAAAGGAAATTGCACAAATCCAACAATAGCTGATTTATTTCTTTTAATCAGATACAACTAGCTTAGACCAAAAGTGATAGCAGATTTTTGCCTCTCCTTCCCACTGCTCCCCCCCAAATTCTGCCACTTTATTTTTGAAAAATTAAGGAGGTAGTAGAGTGCATTTGTTTATATAGAAAATATTTACAGTTACTCATTAACTCAGGGATTGGCAAACTACAGGCCAAATCCAGTCTACTGGTTGTTTTCTGTACAGCCTGTAAGCTCAAAATTGTTTTTACATTTTTAGATGGTTAGGAGAAAAAAAATCAAAAGAAGAATATTTTGTGACATGTGCAAATTATATAAAGTTCAGATTTTGAAAAAATTCAGAGTTTAATGGCGATAAATAACATTTTATTGGCATTCAGCCATGCTCACACATTACATATTGTCTGTGGCTGTTTTTCTTGCTGTAACAAAACTGAATAGCTGCAACAGATAGCAAGTGGCCTGCAAAGCCTAAAATATTTACAGTCCGGTCCTTAGAAAAATTTTGCCACCTCCTATGTTATTCTATAAAAGAAACAAACCAGGGATTTCCTGCTGTGACTCATCAGAAACAAATAGGACTAAGATCCATGAGGATGTGGGTTCGATCCCTGGCCTTGCTCAGTGGGTTAAGGATCCGGAGTTGCCATGAGCTGTGGTGTAGGTCACAGACACGGCTCAGATCCTGCGTTGCTGTGGCTGTGGTGTAGGCCGGCGGTTACTGCTCCAATTCAACCCCTAGCCTAGGAACCTCCATATGCCATGGCTGTGATCCTAAAATGACAAAAAAGAAAGAAAAGAAAAAGGAAATGAATGATTTTTTTTTCTTTTTAGGGCCACACTCCCAGCATATGGAAGGTTCCCAGGCCAGAAGTCGAGTTGGAGCTGCAGCAATGCTGGGTCTGAGGGGTGTCTGCACCTTACACCAGAGCTTAGGGCAACACCAGATTCCTAACCCATTGATCGAGACCAGGGATCGAACCTGCACCCTCATGGACGCTAGTCAGCTTCTCAGCCCAAAACGAGAACTCTTGGATGAGATTCCTTTTTTTTTTTGTCTTTGGTCTTCACAGGAAGGAAGTGGAATGACAGCCCCATCCATGGACCGTATTGCACCCTTCTCATTGAGAGGACAACCACAGACTCACCCTAGGGCTTCACATCAGAGAAGTATATGTGATTTACACACACACACATACATTAATTTATGAAAGTATAAGTGGTTTTCATGACTGATTGTAGCAACCAAATTTGAGCCCGTTTAAAGTCTTGTGCTATTACACACTCCTGTTTTTTGGGGGGGTTTTTTTTTTGCTGTTTAGGGCCACACCAGCGGCATACGGAGGTTCCCAGGCTAGGGGTCTAATCAGAGCTGTTAGCTGCCACCGGCCTACACCACAGCCACAGCAACGCAGGATCTGAACCGCGTCTGCGACCTACACCACAGCTCACGGCAACCCCGGATCCTTAACCCACTGAGCAAGGCCAGGGATTGAACCTGCATCCTCATGGATGCTAGTCAGATTCGTTAACCGCTGAGCCACATTGGGAATTCCCATTACACACTCTTAAGAAAGACTTTGGGGCTGTTCTAAGGAACTGTGAGTGATAAAGCGGCAGCTGGTTAGGAGACGACATCCGTAATACTTCCGACCTTTTTATTTAAATGAAACCCAGTATCTGAGTGCGCCCGCCCAGATGTAGGTCAGTCCAAAACTAGAATGTGAATACCTTGTGGCACTAGAATCCCATCATTGTGTGGAAGGAAAAACAAAACAGAGTTACTGTTGCTGAGTAAGCTCTAAAACATAGCCAGGAGGCCAGAAGGAAGTGTGACTTTGGTACATCTCAGCCTGGATGGAATCTAATCCTTTGACTTTTTTTTTTAGGGCCACACTCGCAGCATATGGAAATTCCCAGTCTAGAAGTTGAATTGGAGCTGCTGGCCTACGCCACAGCCACAGCAATGCCAGACCCAAGCCTCATCTGCGACCTACACCTCAGTTCACAGCAACGCTGGATCCTTAACCCACTGAGTGAGGCCAGGGATCAAACCCGCATTCTCGTGGATAATAGTTGGGTTCATTACTGCTGAGCCACAGGGGGAACTCCCTCCTTTGACTATTTATTTTCCTAACAAAGACTTTCAGAACATCTGCCAGAAACTCAAGATACTGACTGGGAAGTTCTCACTGTGGCTCAGAGGGTTAAGAACCCAACATAGTGTCTGTGATGGTGCAGTGTGAGTTCAATCCTTGGTCTCACTCAGTAGGCTAAGGATACAGTGTTGCCGCAAGCTGCAGTATAGGTCTCAGACATGCCTCAGCTGCAGCTCAGATTCAACCCCTAGCCCAGAATTTCCAGGCGCCACAGTTGCAGCCCGGAAAAAGAAAAGAAAAAAAAGATACTTACTGTCTGACCCCCTTACCCTGAAACAACTCGTGACAGCCTACCCCTTAATGGATAACTGTTTCCTTTCTTGTGTCAAGAGTACAGCCCTATGGCTTTTGCCTTTATAAGCCCCCCTGCTCTTTCCCTTCCCTGGAACACTCTTTCAGTTTTACCCAAATCTGTGTCTCCTGAACCGCAATTCTTTTTTTCTCTTCTTTTTTCTTTTCTTTCCCTTTTTTTTTTTTGTCTTTTTAGGGCTGCACCCTCAGCATATGGAAGTTACTAGGCTAGGGGTCGAATAGGAGCTGTAGCCATTGGCCTACGCCACAGCCCCAGCAACATGGGATCTGAGCCGCATCTGCGACCTATACCACAGCTCACTGCATGACCAGATACTTAACCCACTGAGCGAGGCTGGGGATCGAACCCTTCTCCTCATGGATGCTAGTGGGTTCGTTAACCGCTGAGCCACGACAGAAACTCCAAAAATAGTGTTTTTGTTTGTACATCAACTGGGTTAAAACTTAGCTCAGATAATTAATAATAAATGGCCTTTCATAACATGGATGTCCCGTGAGGTATCTGAAAACCACGCCACGCAGTTCTTTATTGGGCAGGACTGTTCCACACTTGGCAGGTTGTCTGGCATCACTGGCGATTTCCACTAAATGCCAGAGGCTCCCCTTTATAGCAAAAAAAAAAAAAAAATTCCTCCCGCCAAGTCCCAAGAGCCCTTCTTGAGAACCACTGAGATGCAGGGCGTGAGAACCAGGCAGGTCGTCTGGCATGAGGTTCAGCCAGCGCCCGCAATCCTCCCAGCACTAGAGCCTTCGCCAGGAAGCCAGCAGAAATTTGGTTCTTTGGTGGACCAACCCGGAGCGTGGGGGGCAAGAATGCCTGAAAGTTCTGCTCCCGGTTCTGCACTCCGGCTGCGGGTTGCACCAGCAGCAAGACGACTGCAGCTCCCTCCCAGGCGGGGGAGCCAAAGAGCCTGGGACTGGTCGAGGTGCCGCCGCAGGCGCGGGATCTCGGCCCGCCTGACTCAGCCCTCCCCGGATGATACAGCAGGGCTGCTGACTGTGATCCTGGCGGTGACAGCTACTATTTACTGAATAATTAACAAGTTCGTTACTATCTTTTTCATGTAATTTTAACAACCTATTTATTGTAGGCGAGAAAACAAGTCAGGCAGTTGCAAGGAGCTGGGGAAATCAAGTCACTGACACAAGGCAGGGACACTATCGCTGAGACTCCTACCTGGCAGACTCAAAGCTGCTCGTTCTGAGTCTCCCTCGGCAGACCTCCCAGTGGGACAGCTGCCAAACTCCATCTCCCCTCCCTGCGGTTGGCTGGGACTTGAGCTGGGAGACTGGGTCCGCCACTTCCCCGCTGGGCTGAGGACCGTGCTGCCAGCGCCCTCCTCTCCCGGTTTTTCTCCTATCACGAGATCTGACGGATGGAGGGGCGCTTAGCCCACCCGCGTGATGTCTCTGATGCCATCTCAAGGATGAAAAGACTTGGGAAGCAGTGACTTCTCCCAAGATGCTTGGAGAGGCAAGCGCTGGAAGGATTGTGCTTGATTGACAGCTGCTTCCGGAGCTGACTTCTTTCCTGTTTGCCTGCACCTGCGCCTCCCCCAAGATCTAGCTTGGGTTCTTGGGCACAGAAGGACTGGATACTCCTATTGTTTTCCTCCTGCCATCCCTTTACTGAGCTCCTGGAGAGCCCGCCTGATGTCAATTCCTACTCCACAGAAGGCCCTTTGCTGTGAACCCTTAACCCTCTCCCTGCCAGCGTCTCCCACACCTAGTGCTTACTAGGTGGGACTGGCCTGTCAGTGAGCCCCGATGGCTACAGTTTTCTCTCTGTGCACAAGATCTTTGCCGCCAGGGTTAGTCTTCTGTATCCTTTACCCCACCCCACCCTTTTCAGGGCTGCATCTGCGGCACATGGAAGTTCCCAGGCTAGGGGTGGAATTGCAGCTGCAGCTGCTGGTCTACACCACAGCCACAACAATGCCAAATCCAAGCCACATCTACAGGCTACACCACAGCTCACAGCAACGCCGGATCCCTAACCCCCTGAGCAAGGCCAGGGATCCAACCCACATTCTCATGGATACCAGCTGGATTCTTAACCCCCTGAGCCACAACGGGAACTCCCTTCTGTCCTTTTAACTCTTGTAATTAAAGGGTTACATGCTCCATTGTAATATTAAAAATCATTGGAGATAGAACCCTAATAATTAGGACAATTGCTTCTTTTTTCTTTACACTTTCACAGGACGTCATTGGATCCTCACAACCTTGCTAGGTGCTGCTCCTGTTGTTGTCATTCTACAGATGAGGAAGTCGGAGGCCCAAGTCACACGCCTGGAACATAGCAGAGCTGGGTCTTGAATCCAGGTCCTCTCACCCCAAATCCCAGTGCCCCTCCACAAGGGGTTCATGCATCTGCTACCGAGTCCTCTACGCCTCTTGAAAACTCATTCTACTCAAGAGCATAGCATCCAAAGTACTTTAGCAGTTCTGTTAAAAAGTAGAAAGATTCTGTTCTTTCTTTCGGAAATTTTTTTCTTGTTTTGGCTGCCCTGTGCCATAGAGAGTTCCGGGCCAGGGATCAGATCTGAGCCATAGTTTTGACCTAAGCCAAAGCTGTAGCAACTCCAGATTCTTAACCCACTATGCCAGGGATCGAACCTGCATCCCAGCTGTCCCAAGACGATGCCGATTGGGTTGCACCACAAAAGGAAACCCTCTATCAAACTGGTTAAATAACTTCACACCCATGGGTCAGTTTAAGGCTCCAGAGTTCCAGTAAAAATCACAGAGCCACTCTTATGTTCCCTGTTTGACTGAGGGAGCAACAGAAAAGATCTTCATTATCTATGGGTCTGTGATACCAGGATTATAAGCAAAGTATGTTTTTGGCCTTTGACCTATTCCAGGCATAGATCTCCTAAAACTCGGAATTTCCTGTGATGGGAGCCCTAAAGGTGTTTTTATGTTATGAGGTGACATTGGACCGCCCTCAGTAACCTAAGGGTGGGGGCTGGTAACCTGGGGAACAAACCACATGATCTGGGTCTCTTAAGCCCACCTAAAACTTATTCCTTTTCTTTGAAACTTGACCCCACTGTTTTCAGCTCCAGTCCCTTTGTGCTCCCACCGCATCCACGCTTGGGATGGCAAGTCCTGAGCCAATGCTATCACCTGGCTACCGACTTTTGCCCAAGAAAGTGCCATTTCCTTGGAGGCGGGCGCCGTGATTGATGATAGGTGGGGTTTCCATCTTCGGGTGTGCTCTTGCGGCAACTTGAAAATGCTTTCTTTTCATTGATCCTGGTTCCGCTGTCTCTCTTTGTAACTGTTCCAGGTCATTCTCATGCTCCTTACCTGTCCTTATATGTTATTAATAACTCTTTCTAAAGATACTTCATTCCTTTAGCTTCCCGAACCTTTCACTCTCCAGGTTTTCCTTCTACCTATTAATTTCTCATCACTCACCATCCTGAGCTCATTTTCCTTCTCTGTCCCTTAATTCACAGTGCCCTTTATTCCCTGTTGTCAACCACAGATACTGTGCTGTGACCATGCTGTAACCCATTATTTTAGCCCAGCCCTGCCTCCTGAGCGCCAGAATCCTGTTTTCAACTCTGTACTGAACATAACTACCTGGATGTTCTACGGTCATCTTAGACTCAGCATGTCAAAAATAAAATGATTATCATCTCCCTATCGCAAGCCTATTTCTCCTTCTATGTTTCTTCTCCAGGATATAGAGTAAGGAATTTTTTTTCTTTTTTTTTTTGCTTCTTCTCTCTCTCTTTTTTTTTTTTTCATTTACCTCCTACTTTTCCATCCACCCGACTCAAATTGGAAAAGTTGTAAAACAGATTAGTCTCCATCCAAGACATAGGACTGAGCCACATGGGCTGGTGGCCTGAGATGACTATAAAGAACAGTTCTGTGCATTCGCTATTCCACTCTCTTGCTTTTCCGTCTCATGCGTGCATGTGACTGGATGGGCAAGTGGGCTTGGCCAGCTTTCTCCCACGTCTAGATGGGATGACTCCAACATCTGGATTCAGGAAAAGAGGAGATAAGCTCTCCTTTATGTGCTCCCATCCCAGCACTGGCTCCAACAGGAACAGTTCTGCTGCTGCTTCCTTTGCAACTTCAACTGAGAAGCGGGAAAGGGTGATTGCCTGGACTGGATTTCTAACGCTAATTTCTAACACTAGGAAGCGGACTACCTAGATCCCAATCACCCTACATTGTAGCTCTAGGTTACCCTAGATTTCCCCCACCCTTCCCTCCATCAGTCATTAAGTTCTATTATTTCATTGTGGTTACTTGAATGAGTCCAGGGCTTTTTCTCACCACCAGTGTCTTATTCAGGCATTCATCAGTCTGCATATAGACTGGGTTTTGTTTCTTTGGGGGGCGGGGTTGTTTGTTTTCTGCTTTTTAGGGCTGCACCTATAGCGTATGGAAGTCCCCAAGCCATATTTGCGACCTACACCACAGCTTGTGGCAACGCCAGATCCTTTAACCCACTGAGTGAGGCCAGGGATCAAACCCACATCCTCATGGATACTAAATGCTACTCGGATTCTTAACCTGCTGAGCCACAATGGGAACTCCCTAGACTGTTTTTAACAGGCTCCTCTCTGGAATCTCCCAGATTTCACCCTCAGCTCCTTCCAACTCATTCTTTGCCATGCTGTCAGAGGACTTTATCTAAAAGACAGATTTCATCAACTTACTTCTCTGCTAAGGCACCTCTCCCCTCATCATGAAGCACAAACTTGTTGGGCTGGGAGAGAAGGCCCACCATGATCAGGCCAGTCCCGTCCTCACGCCGTGTGTCTCAGCCACACAACCGTCTTCTGTGCCCATGTGAGTCTGCATATACTGCTCCCTTCACCTACAAGGTCCTTCCCACATCCACCTTCTTCTTTCTAGATCTCCTTCCTCAGATGGCATGGACTATTCCTGCTTAAACAGTCTTCACTGTCCTTTGTTCATACCCAAGCCCCCTATACAAAAACAATCTCAGCGTCAGAGTGCCCTACTGGACTACTGGACTCTCAGCTCATCATGTTCAGGCAGATGTGAATGAACTAGGCATCCTTGTCGTCACGCCTATGGCACAGCAAGTGGCACAAAGCAGATACTGGACAAACATGAGTAAGAGCTGCTCTTCAGGATGGCTCTGAGGAACAAATAAGACAATAGTGTGACATGCATAAGACAATTCCTGGTGTACAAAGAGCACTCAATAAAGTTTAGGTTCCTTCCTGTCTTCCTTTGCCCCTTACCTTTTTCTCTTTCCCCTTCTCAGCCCTTGCTTTTTCTCCTCTTGGTTTTCATCTCTTCCCCCTCTCCTCCTCATGCCTTTGAAAACACTAACAGGAAGAAACAAATCGAACTTACTGGGACCCAATCATCACCAGGTCCAAGGTGCTCCAAAAACCCATGACTCAGCCAGGGCTCACCTCACTGTTGCTCCATCTTAATAAATAGTTCACCATTTAGCTCACCTGACAAGGAAAGCTTGCTAAAAACAAACTGAATGTACTCATCCAGGGTGTGTCCTCAAATCTTCCTAGTGAGGAACCACCCAGAGCCTAAATGCCTCACCAACTCCATCCTCAATAATGTCCTGTCCGTGACTAACATGGTCACTGAAATCCAGACGGTACTTAACATTGCACCCATGGAACAGATAATGGAGTTGCAAATTATTCTAGTGATTCAGTAAAGAAAATGGGCTGGAAATAGAGAATTCACCAGTCTACACATTTCAGCCAGATCTAAGCCTCTGCCAGGATTTTCTTGATGCTCATGGAAGAACATGATTTAAAAGCATAGCCCTGAAGATCCTATCTTTACATAGAAATGAGGATGACATTGAAGGCTTAACCTGGGAGATAGAAGAGGTACAAAGACAGCTCCTGTAAGAACTGAACACAGCAGAGCAGGGTGCAAAAGCCATCAAAGAAACCGAGAGAAGGGAAGAGACCACCTCACTGTCCTGCCCAGCTCCCTCCTATTTTCTAAACTAGGAAGAAAAATATAACAGTTATGCAATCCGATAGAAGGTGTAATCCAATTCCCTCTTTACGTATTAGAAAACGGAGGTTCAGAGAGGTTAAGCAACATGTTCAAAGTCACACAGTCACACTATGTCTACATGGGTAGACATACGTCATGTCAAGATTCCAAACCAGGTCTGTCCAAATCCAAAGCCCATGTCATTTCTAGTCTTCCAGGCTGCCTCACATAAAGAATACCAAACCCGGAGTTCCTGTCGTGGCTCAGTGGTTAACGAATCCGACTAAGAACAGTGAGGTTGCGGATTCGATCCCTGGCCTTGCTCAGTGGGTTAAGGATCCGGCATTGCCGTGAGCTGTGGTATAGGTTGCAGACGCGGCTCGGATCCCGCGTTGCTGTGGCTGTGGCGAAGGCCGGCAGCTACAGTTCCTGTTAGACCCCTAGCCTGGGAACCTCCATATGCCGCAGGTGCGGCTCTAGATAAGGCAAAAAGACAAAAAAAAAAAAAAAAGAATACCAAACCCATGTAAAACTAACCCAACAGAGTGAATGGATTTATCTAACTTTCTGGGTCATCACTTGGCAGAGACATATTTTAGAACATCCAAAACCACAGTTCTAGAGGCTGGACGTCCAAGATCAAGATGTCAGCGGGGCTGCTTCCTTCTGGGGAAGCACTTGCTCCAGACCTCACTCCTTGACTTGTACATGGTCATTTTCTCCTGGTATCTTCCCATCATCTTCCCTATCTGCTGCATATGTGTCCAATTTCCTCTTCCTGAGAGGACACCAGTCCTGTTAACCTCATTTTAACTTAGTTGCCTCCTTAAAGACTCAACCTCCAAATTCAGTCACCTTGTGAAGCCCCAGGAATCCGGGCTTCAACGATCGATTTTCAGGGGAACATGATTCATCCTGTAACAAGTTTACGATTGATTCAGCCCATAACAAGAATCAAGGACAATGATGGGGCATGAAATGAACAACTTACTCTCAAGTGGTCCAGGGAAAACAAATTCTTTGTATAGTATTTCCAACTTTTCTGTAAAGTTGCTTTTGTTTAAAAAAAGGAGAAAATGTATCTGACCATTGTTCTTAGTGTCCTCCTAAAATACTGTAACACAAAATGAAGACAAGAAAGTGATCGTGTTTTACACAGATTCCAATGGGAAAAAAAAAATGTTCATTTTATCCCTGACATGATAACCTGAAGTTATTTAGAAAATGTGCTTCAGTGGAAAACTTGATGCCTTTTGGAGAAGCTGGATGTGTGGCATCTGGTGTACCTAATGGACTTCAGTGTCCAACCACGCAGTCACAATGGACTCATCTGTTTCAGATCTCTGCTGGGTTTCCTTGCCATAGTTAAGCTCGGGCACTTTGCAGGGTCAATGTGTTTATTTCTGAAGTGGCATCTTACATCATTTTATGGCTCCTCCCACAGGCAACCAGCTGTGTGAGCCTCCCACAGAAGCACGAAGTATATTAACTAGGAACAGAAGGAAAGGAAGGAAAAGGGCAGCGTGAAGGGGAGTTTAATTTCACTTTACTGGCTTTTGCCAAATTATAACATCATGCCATATGGTGTATGTGTGCTGGTATTGGATCTGGAAAAAGTAGGTGGAGTTCCAGCAAGAAGATGGGAGAGGTTACAAATGGGAGATTGGCACATAAATACAGCAACCAGGGAGAGGTGAGGCTCGTTAGAAGATGCTAGAATAAGATGTAGACCCATCACTCCCTCCACAGGCCGTGGTCTCTAGTCTCTCTTCCCTGTGGCTGAATGCACACCTCCAGACAGAAAGCCTCTTCAGGGCTCACCTACCTACGCTGATTATATGGATTATGTGCTCTTGCAATGTTCCCTCAAAAGTATGAGTTCCCATTGTGGCTTAGCAGGTTAAGGACCCAGCGTCCTCGTGAGGATGCAGGTTCGACCCCTGGCCTTGCTCAGTGGGTTAAGAATCTGGCATTGCTGCAGGCTGTGGTGTAGGTCACAGCTGCAGCTTGGATCCGGTGCGTTGCCCTGGCTGTGGTGTAGGCCGGCAGCTACAGCGCTGATTTGACCGCTTAGCCGGGGAACCTCCGTATGCCAGAGGTGTGACCCTTAAAAAAAAAAAAAAGGTATGTTTGTGGTACGACAGAGATTATAACAACACTGTAAATCAGCTACATGTCAATAAAACTTTAAAAAATAAAAACTAAAATTGGGAGCCCGTTGGGGCAGAGCAGGATGGGCTGCATCTCTGCGGCTCCAGGTTGCAGATTCTAACCCTGGCCCGGCGCTGCGGGTTAAAGGATCCAGCGTCACCATAGCTGCGGAGTAGGTGGAGAAACTGCAGCTGGGATATGATCCCTGACCAGGCAACTCCTTATGCGCCGAGGACGACACAAAAATAAAAATAAAACTTCAAAAAAAAAAGTACGTTTCCTAAAGGCTCCCTGCTTAAGGTATAAAATTCCACTGTCAAAGAGCAATTGCAATACGTAAATCATTGTGTTTTTAAAGTTTTTCCTTTCAAGGTGTAGCTCTACAGTCGGCCCTCTGAATCCACTGTTCCACAACGCAGACGCAACCAGAATCATTTTGATCCTCCGTTGATGGAATCTGCCGCTGCGGAAGCCGCGGATTCGGACGGCGGGCGGTACTTGCCGGTTTTCGTAAGGGTCCAGAGCATCCTCTGATTTCAGTATCGGTATCGGAGGGAGAATCCTGTACCAGTCTCCCGCGGACGCTGAGCGACCTCTGCATACAGGAAGAGTGGAGAATTAGGGTTTTGTCAAGCCAGCGTAGTTTTTGTAACAAACTTCTGCCGGGCAGCGGCCTGAAATCCGTCCAGCCTGAGAGAAGAGCGGAAAAGGGGAATCCCATTTAATGAAGGAAGAGCCTGGTTCAGGCCTCCACCGCTTCCCACCGGCTGTCTCAGCAACCTGGCTTCTGCCGGCCCTCACACACCAGGGGTCAGGGAGACCGGGTTAGGCAACATTTGGCCCGGACCCTCTGCCTTTTCCAGGTGTTCTCTTCCTTCCATCTGCATTTCCTGCCCACATCCCCAGTTCCGCTAAGATTTAATCTGCTCTTTAAAATTTAACCAAAGGGAGTTCCCGTCGTGGCTCAGTGGTTAAGGAACCCGCCTAGTATCAATGAGGACTTGGGTTCCATCCCTGGCCCAGCTCAGTGGGCTAAGGATCCAGCATTGCCATGAGCTGTGGTGTAGGTTGCAGACACTGCTCGTATCCGCCTTTTCTGTGGCTGTGGTGTAGGCCGGCAGCTACAGCTCTGATTCAACCTCTAGCCTGAGAACCTCCATATATCGCAGGTGTGGCTCTAAAAAGACAAAAAAAAAAATTTTTTTTTTCGACTAAAACGTGACTTGATCTATTCAGTCTGCCGTCTTCCTCTCTACGTCCATATCTCTTTTTCTACACGGCTCTGTTAGCACTTTACTCTGGCATTTATTTGTGTCAGTGCTACTCTCAGAATGCAAACTCCTCCAGGGCAGGCACCATGTCTCACTCTTCCGTTTACAACTCCTACTATACTGTCTGGAACAGACAAGTGTGAAATAAATGTTTGCTGGATTACACAGACATAGAGACCTTTGGTTTTCTGGGGGCTTATTTACACATTCTCTTCACACTTCTGTGTAGGAAGGCATTAAACCGAAAATGCATGGGAATGAGCCTCTTGGTGCAGGAAAATAAGTTCCAAGAACATCAATGAAAAAGTCTTTCCCATTAAAAGGAAAGAACAGATTCAAGAGCAGTAACTCCATCCTCGCATACCTAGTTAGTTAAAATGCATACGCTTTTGGGCCAGGGGTTTGAAAGTTGTGAACTTGAAAATCGGTTCCCGTTGGCTTTGTGAGCTCTGAATGGTGTTTCCTTCCCTGTTTGCTTGACATCAATGACGCGCAGAACAATGGCAGGAAGGGCTCTGGAGGTGCCTGTGATGTTATCAGTGGCCGCAGGAGAACCAGCTCGGGAGCCTGAGCTGGGGCCTGGATAGCAAAGAAAGCACATTTCAGAGGACTGAAAATATCATTCTTTAAAAAAAAAAAATTTAAACTGAAGTATAGTTGCTTTACAATATCTCTTCAATTTCTGCTGTACAGCGAAGTGACCCAATCACACAGAGAATCCAGCTCTGAAAAGTTTGCTTCTGTATTAAATAGATATGTATATGTATGTGGGTGTGTGTGTGTATGTATATAAATGATTTTGCTGTACACCCCAAACTAACACAACATTGTAAATCAACTATACTTCAATAAAACAAATAAATTCAATTAAAAGAAATAAATAAGATTACCCAACACTAAAAAATCAAATTCAAAACAAAGAGCTTTTCAAACCCATACACTAGAATTTACAAATCTAAACGAGTCCTCTATCTTCTAAACTCCACGGGCTTATTCCCTTGACATAGCTATTGCTAACAACGTATCTGGAATTTCTCCTTGGATTACCCCTGATCTGACTCACCCAAGACTTGTTTTTGTTTTTTAATTTTTTTACTATAGTTGATTTACAGTGTTCCGTCAATTTCTGCTGTTCAGCAAAGTGACCCAGTTATATATATACATACATACATTCTTTTTTCTCACATTATCCTCCATCATGTTCCATTACAAGTGATTAGACTTAGTTCCCTGGGCTATACAGCAGGATCTCATTGCATATTCACTGCAAAAGCAATAGTTTGCATCTACTAACCCCAAACTCCCCCACGACTTGCTTTTGAATCTAAAATGACATCTTCAAGTTGGGTCATTCACCTTCTTTTATCATATTTTACTCCAAATGATTTGGAGCTGATTTCAAAGGAGAAATCTTTTCTGGAAGTTCCTTGGTGGCTCAGCTGGTTAAGCATCCAGCGTTATCACCGCTGTGGTGCAAGTTCGATCCCTGGCCCAGAAACTTCTGCATACCGTAGGTGTGCCCCCACCCCCCAAATGAAATCTCTTCTAAAATGACAGAGTTATGAGCATTAAGGATGTGTATGAGAATATGCCTCTGACATTGACATCCAGAGTCATCGTCGCCTCTGGAACAAGCATGGGGAGGTGCCATGCTGATGCTTGAGAGGGTAATGCCAAATTCTGTCAAGTTTATTTAAAGGGCAGTCTCCTTGCCTTCATCTGTGATGATGAGCTTACCTGTAAAAGAACAATGATCTGCAGGGGGGAAAAACAGTAATTATGTGAGATGATTAGAGGTGATAACTAACCTTACTGTGGAAATCATTTCACAGTATACAGATCATGAAATCATCAGGGGTACACCTTAAATTTACACAATGCCATGTGCCAATTATATCTCAATAATGCTGGAAAAAATAGATGTAGATTATAAGAAAGAAGGAGAGAGAGGAGAATGCGAAGAAGAGCGTTTGTTCATTTATTCACTCTGTTCATATTTATTAAGTACTGATTCTATGAAAGTGCTGCCCAAGGGGCTAAGGCTACAGATACATGAAGTTTGGTTCTTGTTCTTTCAAAATATTCATACACTTGTTGGGTTGAGAGACACATAACTTTCCATACTATTTCAGTGCTTTCAGGAAAGCATGCACAGGCTATGGAGAAAAGAGAACTCCCTTACACTGTTGATGGGGATGTAAATTGGTGCAGTTACTGTGGAAAACAGTATGGGGGTTCCTCAAAAAACTAAAAATAGAAAGATGAGGGAGTTCCCGTCGTGGCTCAGTGGTTAACAAATCTGACTAGCATCCATGAGGACGCAGATTTGATCCCTGGCCTTGCTCAGCAGGTTAAGGATCCGGCATTGCCGTGAGCTGTGGCTGTGGTGTAGGGTGGCAGTTGCAGCTCCTATTCGACCCCTAGCTTGGGAACCTCCATATGCCGCAGGTGAGGCCTTAAAAAGCAAAAAACAAAAAACAACAACAAAAAAAAAACAACTACCAGATGACCCAACAATTCCACTCCTGAGTATAGATCGGGGAAAAAAAAAAAACATTAATTTGAAAAGATACGTGCACTCCAATGTTCACAGCAGCATTATTTACAATAGCCAAGACGTGGAAACAACCTTAGTGTCCATCAGCAGATGAATGCATAAAGACGAAGTGTAAATATATGATGGAATACGGCTCTGCCATAAAAAAGAATGAAGTTTCGTCATTTGTGACAACATGGACGGACTTGGAGGGTATTATGCGACCTGAAATAAGTCAGACAGAGAAGGACTTGCATAATATCACTTCTATGCGAAATCTAAAAACTACAACAGGGAGTTCCCATTGTTGCTCAGCAGTTTACGAATCTGACTAGTATCTATGAGGATGTGGGTTCGATCCCTGGCCTTGTTCAGTGGGTTAAGGATCCGGCATTGCTGTGAGCTGTGGTGTGGGTCAAAGACACAGCTGGGATCCTGTTGTTGTGACTGTGGCGTGGGCTGGCAGCTATAGCTCCGATGTGACTCGTGGCCTAGGAACTTCCATATGCCTCGGGTGCAACCCTAAAAAGCAAAAAACAAGCAAGCAAACAAACAAACAAAAAAACCTAAAACAAACTAGTGAATATAACAAAAAAGAAACAGACTCACAGATACAGAGAAAAAAACTAGTGATTACCAGTGGGGAGAGGGAAGAGAGGAGAGGCAAAATGGGGATTGGAGATTAGGAGGGATAGGAGTTTCCACTGTGGCTCAGCGTATTAAGAACCTAACTAGCATCCATGAGGATTCGGGTTCAATCCCTGGCCTCACTCAGTGGGTTAAAGGATACAGCATTGCCACTAGGTGTGGTATAGGTCACAGGTGCAGCTCGGATCCTGTGTTGCTATGGCTGTGGCCTGCAGCTGTGGCTCTGATTAGCCCCCTAGCCTGGGAACCTCCACATGCCGTGGGTGTGGCCCTAAAAAAAAAAAGAAAGAAAAAGAAAAAAAATTAATTAATTAATTAAAATAAAACTGGAAGGAAGGAAAGCTTTGGGGCAGGGATTTGAATGCGTCTGTCTCATTCCAGAGCCTTCCTTTCCTTCTGTTTCCACCTGCCTCCTAAGAGCTCACTCTGATTCCTGACTAAATCTCCCCACTTCTCTCATCCCAGTTTTCCTTTTCTGTAAAAGGGAAGGACGTATCAACACTTCTAAGACTGTTATTTTATGGTATGCACAGGTCCAAAAGTTAATAGTGCGAGGTGAGAAGGCAGAAAGGATTCCATGGTCAAAATACATCTGAGACAATGGATTTGAACAAAGACCAGCATAGCTATCTGCTTCAGGACTTCTCAGAGCCTTTAACATGACATGCTTGGCAAATCTTTGCGACGGGGTGTGATTTTATTTCCTTATTTAACCATGAAACACTATTTTCCCTAGAATATCAGTGCTCCTTGCAACCAGTTTGGGACACTATCCTGGCTGCTACCCAGGTGCCCCCAGTTCCTATATGCAGTGCCTGAACCCCAAAACCTCTGATTCCTGCTCTAGTACCATATTTTTTTTCCTTTCCTTTTTCGGCTGCCCCATGGCATATGGGGTTCCTGGACCAAGTATCAGGTCCGAGCCACAACTGCAACCTACACTGCAGCTGAGGTAATGCCGGATTCTTAATCCACTGTGCCAGGCCAGGGATTAAACCTGTGTCCTAGCCTTCCAGAGACGCCACCAATCCTATAGCGCCACAACAGGAACTCCTACTTTTTTTTAAATTGAAGTATAGGCAATTTATTATGGTGCATCAGTTTCAGATATATAGCAAAGTGACTCAGTTATATACACACATATACATATATACATTAATATCAGTTACTACAAGATATTAAGTACAGTTCTCTGTGCTATATGGTAGGTCCTTGTTGGTTATCTATTTCATATACAGCAGCATGTATCTGTCAATCCCAAACTCCTAATCCACCCCTCCCCCACCTCCTTTCCCCTTTGGTAACCACAAGTTTGTTTTCTATGTCTGTGCCTCTGTTTCTGTTTTGTAAATAAGTTCATGTGAATCATTTTTCCAGATTCTGTATACAAGTCATATCTTATATTTGTCTTTCTCTGTCTGATTTACTTCACTTGTTATGATAATCTCTAGGTCAATCCATGTTGCTGCAAATGGCATTATTTCATTCTTTTTTATGGCTGAGTCATATTCCTGTGTGTGTGTGGGTGTCACATCTTCTTTATCCACTCGTCTGTCAATGGATATTTAGATTGCTTTCACATCTTGGCTATTGTAAATAGTAGTGTTCTCTATTACTATACTTTTTTTTTTAGGGCCGCACCTGAAGCATACTTAAGTTCCTGGGCTAGGGTGTCAAATCAGAGCTGCGGCTGAGGCCACAGCCACAGCCACAGCAATGCCAGATCTGAGCTGCATCTGTTACACTGCGGCTCACAGTAGTGCCGGATTCTTAACCCACTGAGCAAGGCCAGGGATTGAACTCACATCCTCATGGATACTAGCAGGTTCTTAACATTCTGAGCTGCAACAGGATCTCCTCTGATACTATATATTTTTTAATACTCTTTAGGTAAAATGAATCCATGATGTTTCTTTGCGGCCTACATTGACACCAAAGAGAGAATCTATAAAGCTAATTAAAGCAATCACTAGTTCTTTAGTTAGTACAGTTGATGCTCACTTTCCATTTCCTCAGGGAAGACCAAGCAAAACCCAAGCTGGAGCTACAAAATGGTATTTCCACAGGCCCTTCATTTTCCCACACGGCTGTCCTGCATTCATGTTGCTGTTTATTCCTGGTCGTTTATTTCTCCCTAAGCTCTTAGACTTGGATTCACTTTCATAAATTTAAAGCTGCTATTTTGGGACATGTTTTTGTTACTCCAAATGGATTTAGTTCACAGTGGACTACACTTGGCTGCTTCTTTCTAAAAGGAAAACTGCACATTTATCTGGATTGAGCCTAAGTGCAGAGCAAGCCGGGTAGAGGGGGCTGGGCTGCAAGGTTAACGGAGGCTCTTCAAAGCCCAGGATTCTGTGGTTCCCTAATTTTTCATTCCACACCTCATGTATTTCCAGCTCCTTCAGAGAACCATAGAATATTTAAGAAAGGCGAGTTGCCGTTGTGGCTCATCAGGTTAAGAATCCAACTAGTATCCATGAGGATGCGGGTTCAATCCTGGCCTCGCTCAGTAGGTTAAGGATCTGGCATTGCCTTGAGGTGTGGTGTAAGTCACAGATGCAGCTTGTATCTGGCATTGCTGTGGCTGTGACATAGGGTGGCAGTTGTAGCTCTGATTCAACCCCTAGCCTGGGAACTTCCAAAAAGAAAAGATTAATTCAGAAAGAGAGAAAGAAAGAAAGAAAAAAGGAAGGAAGGAAGAAAGAAAGGGGAGGAGGAGAAAGAAGGAAATGAGGAACGGGAAAGGAAGGAAAAGGAAAAGAAAATAAATGCATCCTAGTCCCTCTTTATTAGAAAAGCTGGGGATAGGAGTTCCCATCGTGGCTCAGCGGAAATGAATCTGACTAGAAACCACGAGGTTGCGGGTTCGATCCCTGGCCTTGCTCAGTGGGTTAAGGATCCGGCGTTGCCGTGAACTGTGATGTCGGTTGCAGATGTGGCTCGGATCCTGTGTTGCTGTGGCTGTGATGTAGGCCAGTGGCTGTAGCTCCGATTGGACCGCTGTTCTGAAAACTTCCATATGCCACAGGTGGGGCCCTAAAAATGACAGCGGTAAGATAAAAAAAAAAAAAAAAAAAAAAAAAGGAAAGGAAAAGTTGGGGAGGACTTCCTTTCCGGCAGAGCAGGTGAAGGATCCAGTATTGTCATTACAGCGGCTTGGATCACTGCTGTGCCGTGGGCTTGATCCCTGGCCCAGGGACTTCCACGTGCTGGGGGAGCAACGAAAAAAAAAAAAGAGAAAGAGAGAAAGAAAGAAAGAAAGAGAAAGATAGAAGGAGAAAAAAGAAAACCTGGTTGTGGGGGAGTGGACAGAGTTCCCTGGTGGGCTGTTGGGTTAAGGATCCGATGCTGTCACTGTTGTGGCTTGGGTTCAATCTGCAAGCCAAAAAAAAAAAGGGGGGGTGCAGACAGGGCAGGGGTCAGGGGTGGCGTCCTGGCAGCAGGATGAGAATCCCTGTTCTCATGGTTAGGAGGCTAGATTCTATTCAAACTTGCCCCTAGTTTTCTTCACACTATTGGACAAGTCACAACAACTTAGTCTGTTTCCGCAGCTATAAAATGGGATAATAATCTCTCCACCCTTTCTTCCATCCTGAGATGGCCCCAAAGATGAATTTAATCCCGTAAAACACTTTGAACACTTCAGTAAAAGGAACTGCACAAACAAAAGACATAATTATAGAGCTGCTTGGTAAAACAGCTGTTGCCGTCTGACTACAGTGAACCCAGACCAAAAATTTTATTGGATTTTGCTGCTCTGTTTAACCACCACTTAATGTAGGATGCATCCTGCTTCCCACTGAAAGGACCCGGAACTCCTTGGAGAAAGGGCTGATGTCAGATCTGGAGCATCCTGCCACGACAAATGGCAAGGGGATCAACAAAGACGATGAGAGTCACTTCAGAAGGACCACTGGATAACAAAAATAAACTCCTCTTGTCCGAAAATGGGACCATTGGAGCTTCGAAAAGAATAATAATTAAAATAATTGAAGATATCAACATGTTTAAATTGATCAGCTTTTAAAATACTTTAAAAATCTAATTTCATGAGTAATGTGTTCATTTTCATAACTGCAACAGCTTCGCAGGTAAATACATTGTCAAAATTCGTCCAATTGAACACTTGCATACGTGTACTTTATGTCAATTATACTTCGATATTAACATTTACATATTAAATGATCAAAGTGTTTACTCTTGGATGAGGCTAAAAACCAACTCGTTACTTTGAAAATTAGTAAAGAAAGGGAGAAAATCGGTCATTTTTCTTTCCAATGCAAATGACGCTTAGAATAGCCAAATAGCAGATGAGGTTTCTCCTTATAGCTACATTCTCATAAATCCTAAAGGGACCCCTAATAAATTAATGACTGTAGACATAGTTTAGCAGCAGCTGCTAACATCACCCAAAAATTAAATAAATAAAGACAACCAGATGTTATCTGCTTTTTGATGGGTTCAAAACACTACCACCTATAAACTTGTCTTGGCCAAAAAAAAAAAAATAATAATAATTCTGATGTAAGCCTCTAGGTCCAATTACTAATTTACAGAAAGAACAAAAGAAAAAAGAATATGTTAAAAACAACTTTTTTTTGGCCTCGTCTGCAGCATGTGGAAGTTTCCTGGGCCAGGGATTGCACCCAAGTCACAGCAGTGACCTGAGCTGCTGCAATAACAACACCAAATCGTTAACCCACTGCACCACAAGGGAACTCTAAGAACATGTTAAATTATGCATGAATCTGTGATCAGAAAAATCCTGATAGTGGGAACTCTACAGGACAAAGCCCAATTTCTTTACCAAATAAATTACAAGAGAGAAAAACCTACACATTTAAAGGAAACAAAAAAGACCCATCACAATATGTGAGCCATTTCCTGTCATGGCTCAGTAGAAATGAATCCGACTAGGAGCCATGAGGTTGCGGGTTTAATCCCTGGCCTCGCCCAGTAGGTTAAGGATCCGGCGTGGCTATGAGCTGTGGTGTAGCTCGCCAACGTGGCTCAGATCCCGTGTTGCTGTGGCTGTGGTGAAGGCCGGCAGCTACAGCTCCTGTTAGACCCCTAGCCTGGGAACCTCCATATGCTGCAAGTGCGGCCCTAAAAAAAGCCAAAAAAAGTGAGCCATTTTTAGATCTTGATTCAAACTCACAAAATTTTTAAATTTATGATATTTGTAAAATAACTGGAAATTAAAAGTGGATTGAATACTTGATATCAGGATGTTATTATTTACTGTCTATGATGTGAGACTGTTGTAACAGGTTTTTTGTTTTGTTTTGTTTTGTTTCCACAGAGTCCTTATCTTCTGGAAATATTGAAATAGTTATGGGTAAAAATGTATGCTACATGATATTATACCAGTTATAACATGAGAATGTAGAAATGGGTAAAACAAGATTGGCCATGACTTCATGGCTATATAGTAGGTACATCAATGTTCATTATTGTAGTCTCCCTACTTCTGTGTTTAAAATATCCTGCAGTGAAAAGTGTTGTTTTTTTTTTGTTTTTGTTTTTGTTTTTTTTTTTGGTTTTTAGGGCCGCACCCGCAGCACATGGAGGTTCCAAGGCTAGGGATCGAATCGGAGCTACAGCTTCCAGGCTACGCCACAGCCACAGCAACGCGGGATCCTTAACCCACTGAGCAAGGCCAGGGATTGAATCCGCAACCTCATGGTTCCTGTTCGGATTTTTTAACCACTGCGCCACGACAGGAACTGAAAAGTGTTTTTTTTTTTTTTTTTTTAATAATAAGCTGTACATCCCCTTGCCCAATTGGCTAACTCTCCACACCATTACTCAGCAGAGAAATGGATCTGGCAGCACCTGCCCCCAGGGGTGTTCCTGTCTATTAACTTGTAGGAAATGCTTTGAGTTTTGACGACGAAAGATGCCATATAATTGTGATGTATTATTTCTATATTAGAATTAAATAAATTACACCATAAGCTTGAAAATCCAAATATGATTGCCACCTAACTTAAGTTTTGTGTCAGGTGGAGAATGAGGTTTCTGAGAAATGCCCATAAAGAGCCAAAGATCAAAGGTTGATTCAAATGCCGTTCTTTCCTATAGACAACACCTACTTAGGCAGAGCAAATCTTCGGCAAAATTACTAAGGAAATTAAGTTCACCTCGGTGTCCTCCCATCTTCCTGTTCAAGATACGTCTTCTGCCTCTCCTATTTCCTCCTCTGTACTACTAATGGCTCCATAGTAGACCTGAGCCCTCAAAATTACCTGCAAAATTACCTGATTAGACTTCATTCAGGAGTTCCCATCGTGGCTCAGCAGAAACAAATCTGACTAACATCCATGAGGATGCAGGTTCCATCCCTGGCCTTGCTCAGTGGGTTAAGGATCCAGCGTTGCCATGAGCTGTGGTGTAGGTCGCAGACACAGCTCGGATCCCAAGTTGCTGTGGCTGTGGCGTAGGCCAGTGGCTATAGCTCCGATTTGACCCCTAGCCTGGGAACCTCCATATGCCATGGGTACTTCCCTAAAAAGACAAAAACAAAAAAAAAGGCTTCATTCATTCATTATTTGAGTCAACAAACATTGATTGTCTACTCTGTGCTGGCAGACCCGGCTATGAGACACGTTCATCCTTTCTGTTCAGAAAGGAAGACCTCTAAGTAAATCATGACAAGGCCACCACGTGAGGTATGGACAAAGTAGGATCAGAAGAGAGGGAGTTACTGTCTGTGGGAAGATCTGGGAAAGTGTCACTGGGCCAGTGACTTTTACCCTGCCTCCTGAAGGATGAGTAGGAGCTTACAGGTGGAGTCAAAGGAGAAGGACACTCGAGCTTACCAGTCAGTGTTCTCCAGAGGGACAGAACCAGGAGGATGTGTTTCATCTTCCACGTATGCATTTATTCTAGGAATTGGCTCACGCGGTTATGGAGACTGAGAAGTCCCACCATCTGCCCGCTGCAAACTGGAGACCCAGGAGAGCCAGCAGGGCGACTCAGGCCAAGTCCAAAAGCCCAAAAACTGGGACAGAGAACACAGAGGTCCCAGCTCAAGTAGAGAGAGTGAATTCACCCTTCCTCACCTTTTTGTTCTATTTGGGCCCTCACCAGATAGGGGGCTGCCCACCCATCCTGGGGAGGGACCTGCTTTCTCAGTCTACTGATTCATGTGTTCCTCTCCTCTGGAAACACCCTCACAGACACGCCCAGAAATAATGTTTTACCAGCTCTCTGGGCATCTCACAGCCCAGTCAAACTGACACCTAAAATTAACCATCATGGAGTTCCCATTGTGGCTCAGCGGGTTAAGAGTCAACATAGTGTCCCTGAGGATGTGGGTTCGATCCCTGGCCTCACTCAGTGGGTTAAGGATTCAGCGTTGCCACGAGCTGTGGCATAGGTCACAGACAGGGCTCAGATCCCACGTTGCTGTGGTGTAGGCCCGCAGCAGCTGCAGCTCCGGTTCAACCCTGAGCCTGGGAACTTCCCATATGCCTTGGGTGTGGCCCTAAAATGCACAAAACAAAAACAAACACAAACAAACAAACAAAAAAAACTCTTCAGAAGGTCTGAGATGTGTTTGGAAGGTGGGTAGAATCAGGTCTTGCACAGCTGGAAAATTTATCCTGCGGACCGCTGGATCCTTTCTAAGGGAGAAAAAAAAAAAAGCCTCATTCAGGTCTGTGTTAAGCCTGAATGTTTACTTGCCTTTGGGTCATTTGAGACTATAAATCCTTCTCCTGGCCTTGTTCTAGCTTGTAACCCCTGTTCCCAGAACAGATTTAGACCTTCAGTAAGGGTCAGGCTTAAAGTCAGTCATTTCCATTTTTTTTAGACACAATAGCTACAAACAATACTTTGGAAAGGAGCCTGAGGAATAAAAAATAAAAGAGGCCTCTTTCCTTTAAAATAATTCTAGCCTGGCATCAGGAGTTAGTGTGACCTTCATTCCCCCTTCTGAATACCGGGATGTCTCTCCTCAAAAGTGTCCCTCGGGGGCTTCCTGTGGCTCAGTAGGTTAAGGATCTGGCACGGTCACTGCTGTGGCTCAGGTCACCGTGGGTTTGATCCCTGGCACAGGAACTTCTACATGCCACAGGTGCAGCCAAAGAAAAGAAAGAAAAGGAGGGAGTTCCCTTTGTGGCTCAGCGATTAACAAACCCGACTAGTATCCATGAGGACTCGGGTTCCATCCCAGGCCTTGCTCAGTGGGTTAAGGATCCGTTGTTACCATGAGCTGTGCTGTAGGTCACAGACATGGCTTGGATCTGGCATTGCTGTGCCTGTGGCGTAGACCGGCAGCTGTAGCTCCAATTCAACCCCTAGCCTGGGAACCTCCATATGAGGCGGGTATGGCCCTAAAAAAAAAAAAGGAAGATGGAGATCCTGCCATTTGTGACAACTTGGATAGACCTGGGGGACATATGCTAAGTGACATAAGAAAGAAAAATACTGCATGATGTGGGAGTTCCTTGGTGGCCTAGCAATTACGTATCTGGCATTGTTGCTACCATGGCGCAGGTTCCATCCCTGGACTGGGAACTTCTGCATGCTGAGGGTGTGGCTAGAAAAAAACCCATAAATTTAATAATTGTGAAAAATTAAAATGAGCTTAAGCACACATATTTAAAAAAAAAAAAACACTGCATGACCTGGAAGGTAGATCTGAAATGTTCTGATCACACACACGAAAATAGTAACTATGTGCAGTGATGGATATGTTCATTAGATTGTGGCGATTTCACAACGTATAGCTATTTCAAGTTGATGAAGCTGTACACCTTGAATATGTACAATTTTTATTTATCAACTGTACCTCAATAAAGCTGGTGGGGTGGGTGGGGGGAACTGTTTCCTGGTTCTAAATCGCCTTCCTCTCTTCTAGTCCAAACCACTCATCTTCCCTTGACTGTCCCCACCCATGCAAATCTCTCCTCTCAACTCCTCCCATGCTGAGAAGCAAAACCCCACTTTAGTACATAATTACAGGCTTCCTTTATTTGCTCCCTGCCTTGTGTGCGTCACGTTTCACAAACTAATTTGTAAACTCATTAACTGCAGAGAATGAGTCTCTCTACGATGCTGTGCTTGGATTAGGCTGACTCATTCATTAATTCATCAGATATTTCAGTGACTGCTCCGTCCCAGGCATTGTTGTTCCAGATACTGAGATGCAGGAGGCAAGGGGGCAAAATGAACAGAGTCCCCGCTCTCATGGAGGGAAGCCAGGCTTTGAAATAATCACACAAATCAATGTAAAATTACCCCGGAGAGCCACTACGGAAAACAATATGGCAGTTCCTCAAAATATTAATAAGTGAATTATCAAATGATCCAGCAATTGCACATCTAGGAATTTAGTCAGAAGAACTGAAAGTAAGGTCTCAAAAAAATAGTTGTAGGAGTTCCTGCTGTAGTGAAATGGAATTTGTGGCATCTCTGGAGCGCTGGGACGTAAGTTGGATCCCCAGCCCAGCACAGTGGGTTATGGATCTGGTGTTGCCGCAGCTATGGCATAGGTCACATAGCCTTTGGTACACCCTCCTGTGACAGCGTCCTGTGACTCGCGGAAAGCCCTTCAGGTTTGTGCTATTCTGTTTTCCAAGGGCTAAGCCAGTGCCTCTCGAGCTTTCACTAGACCTATAAGATTCATCAGAGTTTGTTAAAGACAGATCCATAGGCCCTAACATTCTGATTGCATAGGCTTGGGGCAGGACCCAGACATACCTGTTTTAAATAATGTCACCTTTCCAGTAGCTCTAAAGACCACCTGGAGACCACAGTTATCTGAGACCCTGACCTTGACCTCTGTGATTTTATGAGCCTGAAACTCCCGTCCTCGGTCATCTTGGTTGTGAATTTGCCATTTAAGGTTAGCAACGGAAGCAGTTTACTTCAGAATGGCCTCACCATCCAAAGGGGAAAAAAAAAATACAGGTAAATTCATATATTTACACGATGCCCATATCTCAAGCTACTTTACAGGCAAAAGTACCCTCCACAACTTTCTGGGAACCAAAGAAATGTACTTGCACATAACTTCTGCTTATAGTGCTTCATTCTATAAATTGCTATAATCGTGGGAAGTTGGGGTTAGTGATGTCAGCTATTATATGTGGAGGGAATAAACAAGATCCTACTGTATAGCACAGAGGACTATATTCAATGTCCTATGATAAACCATAATGGAAAAGAATGTATACATATATTTATTTATCTACGTTTTGCTTTTTTTAGGGCCTTACCCGCGGCATGTGGTAGTTTCCAGGCTAAGGGTCAAATCAGAGCTGCAGCCGCCAGCCTACGCCACAGCCACAGCCATGCAGGATTGGAGCTGCATCAGTGACCTACACCCCAGCTCACGGCAACACCAGATCCTTAACCCACTGAGCAAGGACAGGAATCAAACCCGTATCCTCATGGATCCTAGTCGGGTTCCTTAAGCACTGAGCCACAAAGGGAACACCCAAGAATACGTTTTTTAAAAAGAGTGTATCTATGTATATATGTAAATTGCTAAATGAAGACAGGACAAGACAGTAGTATGCCTTTTCTAAAAGACAGGAAGTTTGATCGTTGTACAACTATACATGTAATAAAATTCACTGAGTAATAAAAAAACGTAAAAATAAATAAATAAAAGACAGGAAGCTTGTCCGAAAAGATGGCTCTCGATTCCCCGATTATGTATCAGAACAGGTCCGGCCCACCTGTCTCGCAGGCCCTTCATTCCCTAGGAGCAAGTCTGTCAAAGCCATTTACTTGGAAGTGTGCACAGGTAATGTTTACTGGCTTATTTGCCCAAGCTATGAAAATGTGTTCTCAGCAATTCTCTCTCTCTCTCTTTTTTTTTTTTGCCCCAGTGATTCTTATTCAGTCAAAGCAGGCACATTTAGCACACAATCAGCCTGAAACCATTATTTTTCAACACTGCCATCAAAATCTGAACCCTGCACAGATTAAAGTTTTTCGCAAGACTTTTGACTTGCAGTTTGGGAAGCTGGAGACTAAACAAGTGATGAGTTCCCAGTGGCTCACAGGCTATGGGATTTAAATACGGAAGTTATTTGGCTTTAGCAGCTGATAGGTTGCCTGGTGATTTTCTTTCTTATTGGGATCAGGGTAGCTGAGTCAGGGGAAAAGGTAAATTCCAAGATGACATGAATAGACTTGGCATTTGGGGACTGGCTAGTGTCCTCAGCTGGTTTCTGAGAAGAGCTGTAAATTCCTATACGGTTAAATTTCCTTTATGCACCTGCATTGACCACCTCCGTTTTGTCCCTGACATAAGTGACTCCATTTTAGTTTGTTCTACATTGCTTGCAACATAGAACTTGACTCCGCACAGTTGTAAAGGAGAAATCCTGATCAATCATCAAAAGAGCATTCTGTGTGGTTACACTATAAACTTCCATGAGTCTTATCTCTTTAAAAATAAAAAATGAGGAGTTCCCTGGTGACTCAGCAGGTTAAGGATCTGGTATTGCCACTGCTGTGGCTTGGGTCACTGTTATGATTCGGGTTGGATTCCTGGCCCAGGAACTTCTGCATGCTGCGGACAGGGCCAAAAAAAAAAAAAAAAAATCAACAAAGAGATATTATTAAAGAGCCTGTTTATGTTATAAAGCCAACCATGCCTTGCCTTCCCCTAGTCACAGCAGGCAGTGGCCCATTTGTCCCTCTGTGCTGCCAAATGATATTGCTCATTTCACTGGGCTCTAGGTGGGGCTCGATCAAGTGGAATGAACAATCAGAGTTTAGAAAGCAGAGGTTTCTATTCATAACCATGGCCCATTTCTTTGCTTTATCTGAATATTTTATCTTTGCAGAATACTGATTAGCCAGATTTATTTAATTTCTACTTTTTCTGAGGCTTTTGAAGACATTCATGAACATGACTGTTCCATGTTTGTCTCACTTTTTTTTTTTTGTCTTTTTGCCTGTATCTAGAGCCACACCCACAGCATATGGAGGTTCCCAGGCTAGGGGTCTAATAGGAGCTGTAGCCGCCGGCCTTCGCCACAGCCACAGCAACGCGGGATCCGAGCCGCGTCTGCAACCTACACCACAGCTCACGGCAACACCGGATCCTTAACCCACTGAACAAGGCCAGGGATCGAACCCGCAACCTCATGGTTCCTAGTCGGATTCGTTAACCACTGAGCCACGACGGGTACTCCACTTTTTTTTCTTTTTTTTTGCTTTTTAGGGCAGCACCCGCAGTATATGAAGGTTCCCAGGCGAGGGGTCTAATGGGAGGTATAGCTGCCGGCCTACGCCACAGCCACAGCAATGCCAGATCCGAGCTGTGTCTGCAACCTACACTATAGCTCAAGGCAATGCCGGATCCTTAACCCACAGCAATGCCAGGATCAAACCCGCAACCTCATGGTTCCTGGTCGGATTCATTTCCGCTTGCGCCACGATGGGAACTCCTGTGTCTCACTATTTCTAACTGTTTCATTTGTAGGTGTATTATGTCCTTAGTGAGGCAATAAACAACCTAAGGAAGAATCAGAATGAAACCCTAGGCCTCCTGATTCTTTCTACTACACGCACGGTTCCACAGGTGAAAGTCTCCTTACCCCTGGGGAACTGGCAATTTTTTAAATAATTTAATAATATAAGGCAGGAGGAGTTCCTGCCGTGGCACAGCGGTTAACGAATCCGACAAGGAACCATGAGGTTGCGGGTTCAATCCCTGGCCTTGCTTAGTGGGTTAACGATCCGGCGTTGCCGTGAGCTATGAGCCATGGTGTAGGTTGCAGATGCAGCTCGGATCTGATGTTGCTGTGGCTTTGGCGTAGGCCGGCAGCTCTAGCTCTGATTAAACTCCTAGCCTAGGAAACTCCATATGCCGTGGGTGCGGCCCTAAAAAAACTAAAAAAAAAATTAATAATAATAATACAAGGCAGGATATATTAAACATGTCAGTTACTCCTGGGGTCTGACAAGCCTGTATTTGAATCCTTGACACCTGCTGGTATGCTTTCATCCACAAGTAACAGAAACCCTAAGTTAAATCCTTAGAAAATACGTATATGTCTTTTCTCATGACAAGGAATCCAGTGGCAGAGTGGCTCCAGGCGGCTGGCTAATTCAGGGGCTCAAGAATATTAGCAGTTATCCGAGTTCTCACCATCTGTCTGCCCTACCCAACTTCCAGGCATTGCAGCCATGCACAATGGCTGGTGGAAGAAGACTATTCATTTCTTCGAGCCTAATTTTTCTTGTTTGTAAAATAGTCTTATCATCTGTATGTACTTTACAGAGCTGTTGTAACAATTAAACAAGATAAAATACTTGATGCCCTAAACAGAACACTTGGCTCAATATGTGAAGACTGAATGGGTCCTGATGAGAGTCTCTCAGGGGATAGAATTCTAAAAAGTAAGGATGTGTGGCCCAGATTTAAAATCTACCTGGATTTACCAGACAAAACTTTCATTCAAAAAAGATACATGCATCCCCGTGTTCATAGCAGCACTACTCACAATAGCCAAGACATGGAAACAACCTAGATGCCTATCAAGAGATGAATGGGTTAAGAAGATGTAGTACGAGAGTTCCCATTGTGGCTCAGTGGTTAACGAATCCGACTAAGAACAGTGAGGTTGCGGGTTCGATCCCTGGCCTTGTTCAATGGGTTAAGGATCCGGCGTTGCCATGAGCTGTGGTGTAGGTTGCAGACGTGGCTCGGATCCTGCGTTGCTGTGGCTGTGGCGAAGGCCAGCAGCTACAGCTCCTGTTAGACCCCTAGCCTGGGAACCTCCATATGCCGCGGGTGTGGCCCTAGGTAAGGCAAAAAGGCAAAAAAAAAGAAGAAGATGTAGTACATATACATAATGGACCATTACTCAGCCATAACAAAGAACAAAATAATGCCATTTGCAGCAACATGGATGCAACTAGAGATTCTCATATTCAGTGAGGGTAAGTCAGAAAAAGAAAGACAAACACAACATGATATCACTTATATGTGGAATTTAAAATATGGCACAAACGAACTTATCTGCAGAACAGAAACTGACTCACATAGAGGACAGACTTGTGTCTGCCAAAGGAGAGGGGGAGGAAGTGGGAGAGACTGGGAGTTTGGGGTTAGTAGATGCAAACTATTACATTTAGAATGGGTAAACAATGAGGTCCTGGAGTTCCCACTGCGGCTCAGCAGGAGTGAATCCAACTAGTATCCATGAGGATGTGGTTCAATCCCTGGCCTTGCTCAGTGGATCAGGGGTCCAGCGATGCCGTGAGCTGTGGTGTAGGTGGCAGACAAAGCTCAGATTCCATGTTGCCATGGTTGTGGTGTAGGCCGGCAGCTGCAGCTCTGATTCGATCCCTAGCCTGGGAACTTACGCAGGTGTGGCCGTAAAAAGACAAAAATATAAATAAAACAAAATAAAAATAAATTGAAATAAAATCCACCTGGATTTAAAATCTGGCACCACCGCTGGCTAGCTGAGTGACCTTGGGCAAATTTACAGCATGTTTCTATTTCCACATCTATGGCAGGGAGAAAACCACAGTACCTCGTTTAAAGGGTCTGGGCTAAGTTAAAATGATGGGTGGAAAACACCTAACATTGAGCCTGGTACCTGAGCAGTGCTCAATACATACCAGCAACTTTTATATTTTGACCATCAGCGATAGAGCAAAGAGAACCAGAGCTTGCCTAAGTAAGTTAAGTACTGGGCCCGAAAGAGGCGCTTGGAAGGGAGTCTTTGCAGCCAAAACAAAGTGCAGAGCCTTCGCTGAGATGGGAGATAAGGTCAGCTAGATAAGATTGATAAGAGGAGACCTGATCTTTAGTGTGTCTTCAACTGGCCCAAGGAAAGATCAAGCCCCTGTTACCGTAACGAATCGGGAGTCCTCCGCAGGAATCTGGCCGGGCCCTGGAGCGAATCTGGACTCCATCACAAGGCCAGGCGGGTCCCGCAGGCGGGAATGGCAGGGCGCGAGGCTGACTTGCCTCCCGAGCTCTGTAGGTGGCAGTGCGCCTGCAGCGATGAGGCGGGAGGCGGGTGTGGCCACCCCTGCGCCTCGCAGGGACGGAGATCGGTCTACACCCGGCGCCTGGAAAAACGGATCCCTGCAACAATCTAAGACGCCTTCCAGCCGCGCAGCCAATAGTCTCTCGTTCTCCTTCGGTCAGCCTGCTGCGCTGGAAACAAAACTCAGATTTATAGGGGCTTGTTTGCAATTTAAATAAATAAATACAGCGTGGAAAAGCCTCTGCTGGGTTCCTAAAACACCCCTGCACTCCCAAAGGATTCTTAGATTGGTCTTTAAGTGATTCCAAGATCAACCTTTGGTCCTGCGAAAAGGGCTCTGCCGCTGAGAGATTTAAAAGGAAAGGTTTCCTGGCTTTTAAGGACTCAAGGTCAGGCTAATTTCTTTCTCATTCAAGCAGAAGGCACTGTTTTGCTCACCCCATCCCCCACGCCAACACGATGACTTTAGGCTTCATGGTGACTTATTCAGGGCGCCCCATGAATTACCTCCTGGCACCTCTGAAAAGTGGTTATTTCACAGACTAAGGGAAAACTTACGTCATGCAGCAGCAGAAGCGAATTAACTAGGAACCATGAGGTTGAGGGTTCGATCCCTGGCTTCGCCCAGCGCTTTAAGATTCGGCATTGCTGTGAGCTGTAGCTCTGATGGAACCCCTAGCCTGGGAACCTCCATATGCTACGGGTGCAGCCCTGAAAAGTAGGAGAAAAAAAAAGAGAGCGAGAGAGACCAAGGGTACCGTGCCAGCTGCGTTTGAGGAACGCAGGGGGTCATGGTCCTAAATTAGACAACCCTTCCACAAAACCAGGCAGTTGGCTGGTCTTAAGAAAGGAGCATGGATTATAGACAGCAAAGTCCTGGGGTTCAGGTTCCTTCTCTACTTTTTAGGAGAGTAAATGTTGAGCTGGGGGAGGGAGGGGGAGCGTCAAATTGACACAGCCACCGCAAGGCCAGATCCGCTGGATCTTTAACCCCCTGAGCGATGCCAGGGATTGAACACGCATCCACATGGATACTAATCATCGGGTTCATAACCCGCTAAGCCACAATGGGAATGCCGGTGCTCAACTCTTTTGAGTCACTATGTACAACCTGGCCCTACCCCAAGGGTATGATAAGAGGATTAGCAGTGCCACACCCAGCCATTGAGGAGCTGAGGCCAAAGAAAAAAAAAATCACCAATATCCTGTCTTTTAGTATTGATATTTTCATCTTAGCATCAATTCTTATTTTTTTAGATATTCCATCAAAATATGATTTATCTTGACTCCTGAGTTGGGGTGGGGATTTTGGTATCCTAGTCAGTGACCCCGAGGAATAATGTGATGTACGTAAACTTGACAAACACCCTATAGACTTGCCAAAATATTTGCTGAAGGAATGCATAGAGCATTGGGGGCAGAGTTTGGGGGCCAGGGGCTACAGGAACATGTATGACCTGTACTGGACCTGACACAAGTCTCCTGTTTAACACGCACAGCTTAGGAGTTCTTGTTGTGGCTCAGCAGTAATGAACCCTACTAGTATCCACGAGGATGTGGGTTCAATCCCTGACCCCACTCAGTGGGTTAAGGATCCTGCATTGTGGTGAGCTGCGGTATAGGTCGCCGATGTGGCTTTGATCCTGCGTTGCTGTGGCTGTGGCGTAGGCCGGCAGCTGTAGCTCTGATTTGATCCCTAACCTGGGAACTTCCACATGCCACGGGTGCAGCCTAAAATGGCAAAAAAAACAAACAAACAACGCACAGCTTTCAGTTAGGTGTTAATTTCCACATCTTCAGATGAAAACCAAGACTAAGGAATAGAGCATCTGTAGGAAAATATGCTCCAAGGTTCTCCCCCAGTTTTCAGACCCAGTAATCATGATGCTACTGCTCTGAGTCATTTGAATTCTTCCTCCTGCTGCTCCTTTCCTGCACGCCCCTTTTCTGCACGCCCCTTTGCATCTGAGCAGCATGTTTCTCTGGGTGAGTGCCCTGGGGCAGCCAGGAGACCCTTGCATGCGGTGACCACTAAATGAATGATCCAGAACCCTCAGAGCCCCATCCTTCAGCCAGGAGACCCTGGTGTGTGGAGTGGTTCTTCTTTCTTCATAGCTCCCACTCCTGAACAGGGTGAATGCTCTGGTTCTACTGTTCGTTTTGAGTAGACAATGCCTGGGGATCCGTTTTAGGACACCTAGCATTAGTTTGCAATTCAGAGGGCAGTTTTTGTCGTTTGGTTGTTTGTTTGGCTGCACCCAGCACGTGGATGTTCTCAGGCCAAGGATCAAACCAGCACCACAGCAGCAACCTGAGCCACTGTACTGGCAATGCTAGATCCTTAACCCACTGCACCACAAGAGAACTCCCTTATTTTATTTTTTTAATTGAATGAAAATTTCTTTAAATTTTGCAGTGCTTTACAATTTTCAAAAGTTTCATACTCATAGTTCATATACTCCCATAAGAACACTGTTTCCCTCCATCCTGTGTTGCCACCCCCTCTCCACCACTGGCTGGCAATCTCTAGATTTGTGAGTCTGTTTCCTTTTTTTCTTTTTTTTTGTCTTTTTGACTTTTATCTAGAGCCGCACCCGCGGCATATGGAGGTTCCCAGGCTAGGGGTCTAACAGGAGCTGTAGCCACCGGCCTTCACCACAGCCACAGCCACGCAGGATCCGAGCCGCGTCTGCAGCCTACACCACAGCGCACAGCAATGCCGGATCCTTAACCCACTGAGCGAGGCCAGGGGTCGAATCCGCAACCTCAAGGTTCTTAGTTGGATTTGTTAACCACTGAGCCACAACGGGAACTCCTTGTTTCTTTTTCTTGTATTCACCAGTTTGTTGTATTTTTTATGCCTTTTTGGGGGGAGGGGGGCCACACCTGAGGCATATGGAAGTTTCCACACTAGGTGTCAAATCAGAGCTATAGCTGTTGGCTCACGCTACAGCCACAGCAACACGAGTCGTGTCTGCGATCTACACCACAGCTCACAGCAACACCTGATCCCCAACACACTGAGACATAGTGAGGGATCGAACCTGCATCCTTACGGACGCTAGTCCGATTCGTTTCCACTGCACTACAAAGGGAACTCCCTAGTTTGTTGTATTTTTCAGACCCCACTTAGAAGTGGTATCATAGAGTAGTTGTCTGGCTTATTTGGCTTTAGCTTATGCCCAGAGGGCAATTTTAACATGAGCTCTGTGCATGTATGTATGTGTGGAGGGGACAGGGAGAATGAAACAGCACGTGAGAAGAGCAGGAGCGTGTAGGTGGAGGAATTATGGCCCAGAATGAAACACAGTAGCGTCATCACTTCTGTTTTCCTCAGTTTCAGATGTCAAGACATTAATGACAGTTTCTGCGTAGGGTGGGAGACACACTGAAGGGAAAAACAGCTATGTGTCTTCTCCGGAATGGAAGAGATGAGCACCATGGCCATTTGCCTCCCTTAAACCTCCAGTCTCCCTTTTCTCCTTTGTGTTAGAATTCCGTTTTTCAGATGAGCACCTTACTGCTTAGCTGAAAGGCTTAATATTCCAAAGTTCTTGCAGAGCTGTGGCCGTGTGCCTAATTTCCCACTGAAGAGATGTTGAATTTAGAAAGTCTTTTTTTTTTTTTTTTGCCTTATCTAGGGCCACACCTACAGCACATGGAGGTTCCCAGGCTAGGGGTCAAATCAGAGCTGCAGCTGCTGGCCACAGCCACAGCCACAGCAATGCCAGATCTGGACTACATATGCAACCTACACCACAGCTCACGGCAACGCCAGATCCTTAACCCACTGAGCGAGGCCAGGGACCAAACCCGCAACCTCATGGCTCCTAGTTGGATTTGTTAACCACTGAGCCACGACGGGAACTCCTGGAGGGTCTTTTTAAAAGGGATCGTATGCTCTTGTCTTCTCATCATTCCTCCAGCTTGCTGTCTGGAACATGGATGTGATGACTGGAGCACTGACAGCCACCATGGACCAGGGGGCCCTTTTCGGGGGTGGAGTTGGAAGGGGCATACATCTCTGATAGCTTTGTGAAACTGTCAAAGGAATGCTGGAACACCTAACTATTCTTTTACATGAAAAGGAAATTGCAGTTTTGGAGTTCCCATCATGGCTCAGCAGTAACAAACCCAACTAGTATTCATGAGGACGCTGGTTCAATCCCTGGCCTTTCTCAATGGGTTAAGGCTCTGGCGTTGCCATGAGCTGTGGTATAGGTCGCAGACATGGCTTAGATCCTGTGTGACTGTGGCTGTGGTGTAGGCTGGCAGCTGTAGCTCCAATTCGACCCCTAGCCTGGGAACTTTCAAATGCCAAAGGAACAGTCCTAGAAAGACCAAAAAAAAAAAAAAAAAATGCAGTTTTATCTAAGAGGAAATTTTGAGAGGAGGAATGTAAGGGATGTTTATACTTCAAGCAGATGAACCTAATCTTAACTGATAAGGGAATTTATGTCAAAACAACATAATCCTATTCTGGTGGGAACTTTCTTTTCTGCATGTATGGGAAGAGATCATGGCCACAATGAGAAAAGCTGTGTGATGAATCTCACCTTTCATACGTTATGAAAATGTCACATTCATTCCAGAGGCCAGAACAATTGCTCAAATATGTATTTACTGTGCACAATTAATGTGCCAGGCCTAAGAGACGCCACCCAGGGAAGTCTCCTCCTCTTGTTTCATAGTAACTTAATGAATCAGGTCAGGGCATCGACATTTCAGAAGCCCTCCCATTGCCTCCCCAGCCCTGCCCCAGAAGTGAAATAATCAGCTGTCACTGGCCCTGTGGGAGGGTTAAGTCACATTAATACATGCCAAGCTTTCGCATTCTCACTCTCTTTTACAGCTTTTGCCAACCTGTATTATTGTCCTCAGTTATACATGTGCAAACTGAAATGCACAGTGATGGACCTACTGGCTCTTTTCTTTTTTTCCCTTTTTTTTTTTTTTTGCTTTTTAGTGCTGTGTCCATAGCACGTGGAGGTTCCCAGGCTAGGGATCCAATTGGAGCTGCAGCTGCCAACCTACACCAAAACCACAGCAATGTGGGATCCAAACCATGGCTGAGACCCACACCACAGCCCACAGCAATGCCACAACCCCAACCCACTGAGCGAGGCCAGGGATCAAACCTGAAACCTCATGGTTCCTAGTCAGATTCGTTTCCACTGTGCCACGGCGGGAATGCCCCTATTGGCTCTTAAACAGCAAATATTCAGGGTACTGCTGCATAAACATATGTGGAAGGAAGGAATAAAAGCCCTTGTTTTGCTCACTGCCTTGCTGAGCATAAAGTAAAAGACAGATGTAAAAGAAAAAAAAAAGGCTGACAAGGGACATCCTCCTTCCTAAACACCTTTGAACGAATGAATGAAAATGACCATGGGTGGCTCCCTGAAACTGGAACTGGATGAGATCGTTTATCTACTCCAGACTCCACCAAACAACTTTATCAGTCAATTCACCCGCCACCTTCCGGATGGCACTGCTGCTTCTCAGGCTCTTCCTGTGCTTGACCGCGGGCCAACTGTGGTGCCAGACACCTGGGAAAGCATAAGACACATCCTTTGCCCTGGAGGGTTTGCTGGGGAGAGCAAAGCCTCAACCAGTGAACGCTCTGGCTTTTGGATTCATTAAGTAATTAAAAACAAATAACAAAAAAAAAAGAAATTAAGCAACTCACTCCATTAGTAGGCCTCCACTGATGCTTAATCAATAAATAAGGATTTTATATTGGAAAACTACTCAGCCATTAAAAAAGAACAAAATAATGCCATTTGCAGCAACATAGATAAAATTAGGGAGTATTATACTAAATGAAGCAAGTCAGAAAGAGAAAGACAAATACCATGTGATATCACTTATATGTGGAATCTAAAATATGGCACAAATGAATCTATCTGCAGAACAGAAACAGACTCACAGACATGGAGGACAGACTTGTGGTTGCCTGGGGTAGGGGGAGGGACTGGGAGTTTGGGGTTAGTAGATCCAAACTATTACATCTAGAATGGACAAACAACAAGGTCCAGCTGCACAGCACAGGGAACTATATCCAGCCTCTTGGGATAGAATGTGATGGAGGATAACATAAGAAAAGGAATGTGTATATATGTATGACTGGGTCACTCTGCTATACAGCAGAAATTGGCACATTAAAAATCAACTATAATTTAAACATTTTTTAATTAAAAATAAGGATTTTATTCAACAAATATAGAGGCTAAGCATTAGGCTAAGTGTGGAAGATGCAGAGAGAAAACACGACATTTGTCCTTAAGAATCTGACTCCAGGGAGGGAATTTACAGATAAACACAATACAGGGAGTTCTCGTTATGGCTCAGCAGTAAGGAACCCAACTAGTATCCATTAGGACTCAGGGCCTGGATCAGTGGCTTAAGGATCTGGCGTTGCCCTGAGCTACCGTGTAGGTTGCAGATGCAGCTCAGATCCTGCGTTGCTGTGGCTGTGGCTGTGGCAGCTACAGCTCCGATTCGATCCCTGACCTGGGAACTCCCATATGCTGTGGGTGCAGCCATAAAATCCAAAAAAAATTTTTTTTAATAAAAAATAAATGAGAAAAACAAACAGTACATAAAACGTGGTGGCCTGATCCCAAGTCCCTAATTTGGCACTCCAGCCCAGGTTCAAGGGCTTCTCTCCATCTTCCCCTCACCCACTAGCACCACCCTCCTGCTGGGTTTCTGGTCCTGTGGAGGCTTATGAATTTCCTGGGGTCCCAAGGCAGTGCCTTCCCAAAGGGCCCTCATATTCCTGGCTCTTAGTGGTGCCCCAAGAGTGGCTCCTGTCATTTCCTAGGCCATGAAAGCTGAGGGATCAGAGCCCAAACACCTGTCAGAGCTGGAGTCCCCTCTCCTGGTACAGTCCCCCCAAACCATCACGGACTCTACCCATGGCCGAGCCAGTCCTCTCTCCCCAAAGGCCTAATTTTACGTCCTTTTTTTTCAAATGACAGGTTTCTATAGCCTGCAGCAAAAGACATTAGGACAGATTCCAAACTTTCAGTCACACAAAATGGAAAATCCAGATTTTAGAAACAGATGGTCTTACTTCCCAATAAGGGAGAGAAAATGATTTTACGCAGGTTGGAGTGGAACCAGTGAAGCCTTGCCATGGGAGGTAACATTCCAACTAAACTTTGAGTCTCTGAGTTATTCTCAGATAAGGAACAATTTCTAACATTTTTTTTTATTTTAGCAATTCCAGCACTGTGTGCCAGTCACTGAAATAAATACTTTAAAACGAAGCGCTTTAACCCTCCCTCTGACAACCCTACAATACAACCTAACTGCATTTTATAGATTTGAAAACAGAGGCAATGGAAGTCTAATCACGTGACTTTCCCAAGGTTGCGTTGACTTCAGCCCTTTTGACCCCAGGGCCCACACTCCCAGCTGCTCTTCTAGATGAGATTAGGGGCCTTTTACCTGTTGCTTTGGAGATCCAATCCCGAGGCTCTTTCTTCTGTTTCGAATGTCCCCCTAACAAAAAAAAAAGAAAGCAAGAGAAAAGGAAGTTCCCTTGTGGTGCAGCAGATTAAGACATGGCATTGTCACCTCAGCTATGGCGCAGGTTCAATGCCTGGCCCAGGAAATTCCACATGCCACTGGTGTGGCCAAAAATAAAGAAAAAGAAAGAAATAGAATGCCCTCCTGCCATCTTTTTTTTGGGGGGTGTGTGTGGTCTTTTTAGGGCCGCACCTGAAGCATATGGAGATTCCCAGGCTAGGGGTCGAACTGGAGCTGTAGCCGCTGGCCACGGCCTCAGCCACAGCATCACCAGATCCGAGCCTCGTCTGCAACGTACAACACAGCTCACAGCCATGCCAGATGCTTAACCCACTGAGCGAGGCCAGGGATCAAACCTGCGTCCTCATGGATACCAGTCAGATTCGTTTTCCACTGAACCATGACGGAAACTCCTCCTGCCACCTTAGTGTAACCATCTCCAAGTTACTTCTGGGTCTCAGGTTGCATTAGTCCAGTCTCGCTGTTGTAATAAAATACCACCAACTGGGTGGACTGAACAACAGACATGGATGTTCTCACAGTTCTGGAGGCTGGAAGTTCATCAGCAAGGTGCTGGCAGGGCTGACGCTCCTTGGCCTCCAGAGAGCCACCTTTGCACTGTGTCCTCACACGGTCTTTCCTGTGTGTGCGCCTCTCTGGTGTCTCTGGTCAAATTTCCTCTTCTTGTAAGGACACAAGTCAGACTGAATCAGGGCCCACCCTAAAACCTCATTTTAACTTAATCACTTCTGTCAAGAGCATATCTCTGAATACAGTCATATTCATCTCAGAATGGGGGTCTGGGTGGGGTCAGGTTAAAAATTTAGCCCATAATACAGGTGTTTTTTGTTTGTTTATTTTCCTTTTTCAGGGCTGCACCTGCGGCATATGTAAGCTCCCAGGCTATGGGTCAAATCAGGGCTATAGCTGCCGGCCTGCACCACAGCCACAGCCACGCAGGATCCGAGCTGTGTCTGCGACCTACACCACAGCTCACGGCAATCCGGGTCCTTAACCCACTGAATGAGGCTTGGGATCCAACCTGCATTCTCATGGATCCTAGTCGAGTTCGTGAAGCACTGAGACACGAAAGGAACTCCCTCTTTTCTTTCCTTTTTATTTTCCGGCCATGCCTTCGGCACGAGAAAATTCCTGCGCAAGGGATCAAACCAAACTAACGGCAGGGACAATCCAAATCCTTAACCCACTGAGCCACAAGGGAACACCCAAGATTTTATCTTCTTTTAAAGCTGTGCTAGAATCAGTTCACACCAGCTCACGAGAACTGATTTTCAATCTTCAGAAATTTTTCAAGTGAACTATTAAACATAACCATTATTGTAGCCACTGTGGAAAACAGTATGGAGGTTCCTCAAAAAACTGAAGACAGGAGTTCTCATCGTGGCGCAGCAGAAACAAATCTGACTAGGAACCATGGGGTTGTGGGTTCGATCCTTGACCTGGCTCAGGTGATTAAAGATCCAGCGTTGCTGTGAGCTGTGGTGTATGTCGCAGATGCGGCTCAGATCTGGCATTGCTGTGGCTGTGGCGTAGGCTGGTGGCTACAGCTCCTGTGAGACCCCTAGCCTGGGAACCTCCATATGCCGCGAGTGCGGCCCTAAAAAGAAAAAAAAACACCTAAAAATAGATCTACCATACAACCCAGCAATTCCACTCCTGGGTGTTTTTCCAAAGAAAACAAAAACACTAGTTTGAAAAGATACATGCACCCCTGTGTTCACTGCAGCATTACTTACAATAGCCAAAGTATGGAAGGGACCAAAATGTTCATTAATAGATGAGTGGATAAAGGAGATGTAGCATACAGAATATGATCCAGTCGTAAAAAAGCATAACCAATATTAAAATTTAAATTCTGGCGTTCCCGTGGAAACGAATCCAGCTAGGAACCATGAGGCTGTGGGTTCAATCTCTGGTCTCCCTCAGTGGGTTAAGGATCTGGCATTGCTGTGAGCTGTGGTGTAGGTAGCAGATGCAGCTCGGATCTGATGTTGCTGTGGCTGTGGCATAGGCCGACAGCTGCAGCTCTGATTCAACCCCTAGCCTGGGAACCTCCATATGCTGCAACTGTGGCCCTAAAATAAAAAATAAATAAAATAAAATTTAAATTCTGTAAACACATAAATTCAATGAATGGTATTAAAAATAAAGGAGTTCCCTGGTGGCCCAGCAGGTTAAGGATCTGGTATTGTCACTGCAGTGGCCCAGGTCAGTCCTGTGGCATGGGTTTGATCCCTGGCCCAGGAACTTCCACATGCTGAAGGCATAGCCAAAAATAAATACATATATACATACATACATACATACATACATACATAGGAAATACTCAAAATTCAATGTTTCTTAATTAATTTACATTTGTTAGAGACTGAATTATGTGTGTATCCCCATCATAAAATTCATATATTGGGAGTTCCCGTTGAGGCTCAATGGTTAACAAATCTGACTAGGAACCGCAAGTCTGTGGGTTCGATCCCTGGCCTTACTCAGTGGGTTAAGGATCCAGCGTTGCTGTGAGCTGTGGTGTAGGTTGCAGACGCGGCTCGGATCCCGCGTTGCTGTGGCTGTGGTATAGGCCGGCAGCTACAGCTCCTGTTAGACCCCTAGCCTGGGAACCTCCATATGCCACGGGTGTGGCCCTAGATAAGGCAAAAAGACATAAAATAAAATAAAATAAAATAAAATAAAATAAAATAAAGTAAAATTCATATATTGAAGTCCTAACCCCCAACATCTCAGAATGTGACTGTATTTGAAGACAGGGCCTTTAAAGAAGTAATTCAGTAAAATGAAACCATGAGGATAGGCCCTAATCAAATCTGACTGTTGTTTTCAGAAGAGAAGATCTGCACATAAAAAGAGATGCCAAGGGTTCAAGCACATAGAGAGGTAGGACAACCAGGAGAAGAGGCAGCAAGAGGAAGCCCGTCTACAAGGCAAGGACGGAGCCCTCAAGGAAACCAGACCTGCCAACCCCTTGGTCTTGGACTTCCAGCCTCCAGGGCTATGAGACCATAAATTTCTGTTGTTGGAGTCACCAGTCTGTGGTGTTCGGTTATGGCAGTCCCAGCAAACCGACACAGGGTTTTTACCGCTCTCTGTAATCTTAGAGGCTGTTTACTCCTGCCGCATCTGTCTGGTGGGAGTGATGTGTGAGGGTGCTATTGCAAATCTCTTCCCAGCTCTGTGCTTAGTGACATCACACTGGAAGCTTGAAACCATGGCGGGAATATTTACACCACAGAAACTGGCAAATATTGTAAATCAGAACTTCTCCCCCTAGAGAACCACATAGGAAACAATTATCAGGACGTGGCTGCTTTTCAGGTACCAAGGAAAAAACAGTGGGAAGGAGGGACTGAATAAAGAGAAATGTGAAAATCTTTTTTAAATTTTTTTCCTTTGTTTTTTGTCTTTTTTTTAGGGCCACACCTGTAGGTACGGAGGTTCCCAGGCTAGGGGTCTAATCCAAGCTGTTGCTGCCGGCCTACACCACACCTCAAGGGAATGCCAAATCCTTAACCCACTGAGCGAGGCCACAGACCGAACATACAACCTCATGGTTCCTAATCGGATTCGTTTCCCCTGAGCCACGATGGAAACTCAGAGAATTTTTTTTTTTTTTTGGTTTTGGTTTCGGTGGCTCCTTTGTTATGTAGAAGTTCCTGGGCCAGGGGTGGAACTCAAGCTATTACAATGACAATGCCGGATCCTTAACCCACTGAGCCACACGGGAACTCTGTGAGAATGGTTTAGACTCTTTCCTTTCTTTTTTTGTTAAATCGGAGCTGCAGCTGCTGCCCTATGCCCCAGCCACAGCAACGCCAGATCCAAGCCGCATCTGCCACCTACGGCACAGCAAGCAGCAACACTGGATCTTTAACCCACTGAGCGAGGCCAGGGATCTTCACAGACACTACGTAGGGTTCTTAAGCCGCCAAGCCACAATGGGAACTCCTTTTTTTCCTTATTCATTCACTTCAACAGCCTCTGCTAGTTCCCAACCCAATACCCATCTCTGCTTCTTCATTACCAGCAACACCCTGATATTGTTTAGGATAATATCGCCCTCAACTAAAAATACTTGCCTTCCCCAACTCCCTGGTAGCTGGGAGCTGGGTTCTCTGCTGTTTGCAGCTTAAAGGCATTTATAAGTGCTTTATCTACACATTCACTGCAGGAAACTGAAAGCAACTGCCTTTGGGGATAGCAGATAAGCACTAGGGAAAGAGAAAACGTTCAAAAGAACAAATGAACTGTGCTCTGGAGGCCCACAAGTCATCTTAGCTAAGTGTCAAAATCCCAGTTTTCAAGAAAAGAAAAAAACTATAAAAACTAAAAACTTTTAGATGAAGGGTGAGATAGAAGTTGGAATTTGCAATATTAACCTAAGGTAGATAATTTTTTTTTTTTTTGTCTTTTTAGGGCTGTAACCACAGCATAGGAAAGTTCCCAGGCTAGGGGTTGAATCGGAGCTGCAGCTGCCAGCCTACACCACAGCCACAGCAACTCTTGATCTGAGCCACATCTGTGACCTACACCACAGCTCACGGCAACACCGGATCCTTAACCCACTGAGAGAGTCCAGGGATCAAACCTGAAACCTCATAGATACTAGTCAGATTCGTTTCCTCTGTGCCTCAACAGAAACTCCGATAAATTCTTAATGCCTCTTTTACAACTGTAAAACCAAAGCAAATGTACCCATGCAGTCCAAATTCAAGATACAAAAACAACGGTACTTAAATTAGCATCATCAATTTAACATGCTAGATCAGGTTTTGCCAAATTAACTCACACATGCTGTGTTTAATAATAAGGCCCCGTAGCCTCAGGTCCAGCTCTTTATTTGAATCGTTCTAAATTCTGACTTCTGTAAGGCAGAGAACCTCTCTTTGCATAGTATGTTGTACAGAATGGCATTAATAATTTCAAAGCTTTGTTTCAAGAGAATCTGACTCCATGCTTACCCACAACTCTGCCAGCGGGCAATCTTCAATACTAATTTAACGCGGTGTTATTTGATCTCTTCAAAGCAGTTCTGTTTCCTTGAACGTGAAGTTAACATTGCAGCTCTTTTTGAAATCTGCACTAAATGAGTATCTAATCCAATTATTACTGAAATTCGTTACAGAAAATTTCGTCATGGTGCATTGATGACTACATGTATAGCTAAGGAACTCCGGCCAAGCTGGCATAGTTGGTGATGTGCCCCACACGCTCTGCCAATATAAGACTGACATCTAGGCCTATGCCTCTTTTTTTTTTTTCAGGGCCTCACCTGAAGCATATGGAGGTTCCCAGGCTAGGGGTTGAATCAGAGCTGTAGATGCAGGCCTACGCCACAGCCACAGCAACATGGATCCAAGCCACATCTTCTACCTACACCAGAGCTTATGGCAATGCCAGATCTTTAACCCACTGAGCAAGGCCAGGGATCGAACCCCCATCCTCAAAGATCCTAGATGGGTTCACTTCCGCTGCACCACGATGGGAACTCCTAGGCCTGTGCTTTTTGAGGACACGGGTGATGGTTTAAGCCTCTCACATTTTCCCTGTTGGAACTCCCAAAAGATGTTCAGTTTTGTCTATACTGTGACATTATTGGAGGCGGTCCAGTTGAGCCTTGAACAACACAGGTTTGAACTGTACAAGTCCACAGATATCCAGGAGATAGAGGAATTTTGCTTTCATTTTACAGATTTTAAATTTACTAAGTCTGGGGGAAATTTGTCTTTGATTAGAGATGGAAATACGTGGAATCAAAAGAATTAGGATTTGAGTCCTGATTCTCTCCAAACTGTCTCAGCTTCCTGTCCTTGGGTGTCATTTTTCAATTCCTTTGTTTTTGAAGCAAAGATAGCAGTATGTAGATTTTCTACTGTGCATGGCAGGTGTTGGGGGAGGTGTTAGCACCCCTAACCTCTTCCTTGCTCAAAGGTCAACTGTATCTTAAAAGGGTTGCCATAGTAGCTCTAGAGTCAGGGTGCCTGAGTCCCATCTTAACGCCATATTTTACTGGCTGTTTGGTCTTTGGCAAGTGACTTAATCCCTCCACCCCGTGTCTCAGTCTTCTTGTCTAGTAGATAAGTATTAGGAGTATAATCCTCTAGATGACTGGATTAGGAAGATGTATATATATATATACAATGGAATATTATTCAGCCATAAAAAAGGATAAAATAATGTCATTCACAGCAATATGGATGGAATTAGAGACCCTCATACTGAGTGAAGCAGTCAGAAGGAAAAAGACAGATGCCATATGAAATCTCTTATAACTGGAGTCTAAAACTGCACAAATGAACCTCTCAACAGAAAAGAAAATCATGAACACGGGGAACAGACTTGTGGTTACCAAGGGGGTGGGGGAGGGGGTGGGAGGGAATGCGGCTAACTAGTGCTTCTGTGATGGAAAAGCAAGGAGATCCAGCTGTATATTATAGGGAACTATGTATAATCACATGTGACAAATCCATATATGTACATGTAACTGGGTCACCACGCAGTGCAGTTGGAAAATTTGATAGAAATTTGTAAACCAGCTATAATGCAAAAAGAAAAAAAAGGAGTATAATCCTCATGAAGGTGCTGTCAGGATTACAGGTGACCATGTATGGGTTCAGAAGGGTCCCTGGCACCTCGGATGTGCTCAGCTCAAGCTTGCTGCTGTTCTTTGTGTTGTCACTGTTGGGCCTTACTTGACATGGATTCAATCTTAAATACAAATTCAAACGTGGACACTTGCTTTTTGTTTTTTGTTTTGGCCACATCTGCAGGTTGGCCAGGGATTGAACCTGAGCCACAGCGATGACAATGCCAGATCTTTAACCCACTGAGCCACCAGGGAACTCACAAACATGGACTCTTCTGATGATTGAACTCCAGCACTAGAATCTTCCTGAAGTCTTTCTTTATATATTCACTCTCATACTGCACAGAATTAACCACTTTCTTCTGCATCCAAATGTGCCCTGTGTGATCTTCTGTCACTGAATAGGTAAAAGCTTATTGCTAGAGTTACCTCTGTGGCTCAGCAGGTTAAGAACCTGGCTAGTATCCACGATGATGGGGGTTCAATCCCCAGCCTCGCTCAGTGGGTTAAGGATCTGATGTTGCCACAAACTTCGGCATAGGTCACAGATGCGGCTCTGATCTGGCATTGCTGTGGCTGTGGTGTAGGCTGGCAGCTGCAGCTCCAATGTGACCCCTAGCCCAGGAACTTCCATATGCTACAGGTGCAGCCTTAAAAAAAAAAAAAGTTTCTTGCCTTCCTACGTGGCTCTCCACCAGCTAAACCACAGGTTCCTACTCTCAGATGTGAACCCTGACTAGTCTTTGTATCCCAGTGTCTGGTACAATGTATAGCAGGGTTGTCATGAGCCGATTCTGAAAGAAAGAAAAGAAAAAGGAAGAGGAGGAAGAGAAGGAAGTGGAAAGGGAGGAAGAAGGGAAGAAGAAACTCGCACTCATCCCCCAGCTTTTCCAGGGAGATTTATATTTTACCTTTTTTTCTTTTCTTCCCCCCTAGGGCCACACCTGTGGCATATGAAAGTTCCTGGGCTAGGAGTCGAAACAGAGCTGCAGCTGCCAGCTTACAGCACAGCCACAGTAACCCCAGATCCGAGGCAAGTCTGCGACCTACACCATAGCTCACAGCAACACCAGATCCTTAACTGAGCAAGGCCAGGGATGGAACCTGCATTCTCCTGGATACTAGGCAGGTTAGTAACCCACTGAGCCACAATGGGAACTCGAGATTTATATTTTGAAGGGAGTCCAAACCTTGTAAATAAGGCACTGATCGTGGACTAGTAGCTGCATCTGGCAGGAAGGGGCGTCTGGGCGTGGAGTGGGCACAGCAGGTGGTGTGTCCTGGAGCCCGCCCACTCTGGTTCCCAAGAGCCCATTTACACACAAATCTTTCCAACTCATTCCCATTTGGGGAGCTTGAAATCCTTCCACGGCGGGGGAGCATTTATACCAGGGAAACTTTCAGGAGCCAACTTTGCCAGCCACCACCAGCAACAAGGTTTCTCTGTGACTCTGAAAGCAGTGGACAGAAGACTGTGTGGGACACAGAGGGACTCTGAAAGCAGAGCCACCATCTGCCCCGGCTGAGGCCGGCTCTGGGTGAGTGCCAGCCCTCTGTGCATCCTCCACATCACAGCCCTGGTCCCAGGATGCCTTTGGGGACATCTTTATCAGCCTTATCAAAGTCCTCATGGAAGCATCCAGGGAGATTTTTGTCTTGTTACTGTTGATTGCTTTTAGTCTGTGAAAAGTAGGCCAATAATAAAATTCATCACGTTAATGACTTACGAGTCCTGAAACCAAACAATCGAATGGGCTATTTGCTTAATATTTTCATGAGAGAATGTGCACGTGACCTTGTAGCTTGGTGCCAGTTACATTTCTATTTACATGGAGACTGGGACAATTAGAACATTTATCTCACTTAGTCACTAGTCACCCTTTCTCCCAACTTTCCCCTCCCTCTTCCCAAAAGAAATGAAAAAACGTTTTCATTATAAACTGCTATCTGTTGGTGAAAGCAGCTATTTTTAAAAAATGATGTCACAGCGTCTAGAATGCTACATTGTTCTGGTTTCAGAAAACGCTCAATGGATTCTTTAGTTCTAGCTGTTTCCACATGTTAAGTGAACAAGAAGTAATCTCTTCTCCTTATCTCATATCTTCTTTTATTCATTTTCAGAACAGTCACTTGACACCTCAGGATACTTCTATACATGAACGTTTTTTACTACCCTTAAAATAATACGTTTTCACATATTGTATATGGATATAACCATCCCCATTCTTCTTCTTTTTCTTTTCTTTTCTTTTTTTTTGGCCACGCTCACGGCATGGAGTTCTTGGGTCAGGAATCGAAACAGCCCCACAGCAGCAACCCAAGCCACAGCAAGGACAATGCTGATCCTCAACCCACTGGGCCACAAGGGAAACTCCCATGCCCATTCTTCATAGGACTTCAAATTACCATCTTTATAACTTCATCTCAGAAGTTTCTCGTTACATAAGCATATATTTAAATTTTTAAGCAGCTTTTACTTGGTCTATAAAACCTGAGTAAGTCCCATCACTGAATTATTTTCTATAGGAAATCTTCAGAACTAGACAGAACATTTTTTTTTATTTTTTACAGAAAGAAATAGAATAACCCCTCCAAACAAAACAAGATACCAGCCATGTACCAACAAACATTAATTATCTACCTGTATAGAATTGGAAATTTGTCTTTAGGGGTCTAACGATATTCTTTCAAACACCATGAAGGATAAATTGTACCTTTTTTTTTTTTTTTCCACCAGGAGCGTGTGAAAATTCCTGGGCCAGGAATCGAACCCACACCGCAGCAATGACCTGAACAGAAGCAGGGACAACTCAGGATCCTTAACCAGGGAATTCCAAGAATTAATTATGCTTCTGCAAGAACCATATTTTGTGTGAGAAAAAAAGATACATTTCAAGTTTAACCCTCGCCGAGACAATAACCTCAGTGTCTAGAGTGACTGTGACCCAGTTGCCATATTTAACATGCAAGGTCTCTGTGTTTCTGAGGCTCCAGCCGCGCCCATATGATAGGCGTGAACTACTGATAAATTGAATTAGAGCTGCCACAGGGACTGGAGGGAGAACCTGGGAAACTCACGTGCCGGGCAATTAACCTCCCCGGCCTCCTCCGCCTTGGGCTTGGTTTGAATTCAGTGCACACCCCGGCCCGCGACACGCATGCGCACGCGCACTTCCGCATCTGCCCGCCCGGGTCCGCGTAACTCGTACATTTACCTCCTTAGCCTTTAGCTTGAGTGGATCCCCTGCTCTTCGCTTTAAGGAAAATCTAGGTCTTTTCAAGTCTTTCCTAAGTGCAGTGCTCACACTGCTGTCCCATGAGGACCTGGAATCTGAAGAGACTAGGGTCCTCCTTACTAGCTTGTGTTACTTTAAGTTATTATTCCCCGGCTTTGGTACAGAGATCCCTGCTGGTGCCGTCCACCTCCACTCTTTTTTTTTTGTCTTTTTGCCTTTTATCTAGGGCCGCACCCGGCGGCATGTGGAGGTTCCCAGGCTAGGGGTCTAACAGGAGCTGTAGCCCCCGGCCTTCGCCACAGCCACAGCAACGCGGGATCCGAGCCACATCTGCAACCTACACCACAGCTCACGGCAACGCCGGATCCTTAACCCACTGAGCAAGGCCAGGGATCGAACCCGCAACCCCATGGTTCCTAGTCGGATTCGTTAACCACTGAGCCAGGATGGGAACTCCCCGTCCACCTCCACTCTTAACATTATCGAGCCCGATCCCTGACTCGTTCAACACCTAGCCTCTGCTTTACAGTCTTTTTCTTTAAACTGAGTCTGGCCTTTATGTGGATAACTTCAGTATATACTCAGGTAACCTGGCCAACATCTCGGTTTCTTGGAATTCTCAGCCCGGGTGTCCATCCTCCTCCTCTGCTTGCATCCTCACCCGTTGCCACGAAGCCCCTGCTGCTGCACCTCTGCGTGGTCTGGAACATGCTACCATCCTTCCTCATCCTCCTCTTTTTCAGTGACCATATTGTTATCTGTGGCAGCAAAACCAGTTACCCAAAAGCTAGCAGCTTAAAACAACACAAATTCATTAGCTGACACAGTTCTTCAGAGTCAGGAATCCAGGAGCCGCTGAACCCGGAGGTCTTGGCTCACAGTCTCTAGGGAGTTTGCTGCCAAGATACCCAGTGGGAGGCATCTCCCTCCTAGGAAATTCACTTTCCTGCCAGGCAGGTTCACCTGGGCTCTTGGTGGGGACCTCCGTCCCTCACCATGCCACCCTCTCCGTGGGGATCCCTTTTTTTTTTTTGTCTTTCTGCATTTTAGGGCCGCACCTAAACGCATGTGGGGGTTCCCAGGCTAGGGGCTGAATCAGAGCTATAGCCGCCGGCCTTCGCCACAGCACAGCAATGCCGGATCCTTAACCCACTGAGTGAGGCCAGGGATCAAACCTGCAACCTCATGGTTCCTAGTCGGATTCGTTTCCACTGAGTCACGACGGCAACTCCCTCCATGGGGATTTTTGAGTGTCCTTAAGATATGGCTACTTAGTCCCCTAGAGCAAGACAGCCAGGAGAGAACAAGCGGAAAACCGTAGTGTCTTTTATAACTTAGCACCGTCTGCTTTTTTTTCCCCTCTATGTTAGAAGCATTAGGTCCAGCCCACTCCCAGGGAGAGGGGAGTTGGGCTTTCCTCGTGAAGGAAATGACAAAGAATTTGTAGACATATTTTCAGCCAGTACTGTGCTCTTCCTTTGTTATTCCTGCTACACCGGTTCTTTGATTCACTGAGTTGTTTTCGTCTTTTTTTTTTCTTTTTTCTTTCTAGCGCGGCACCTACAGTCTATGGAAGTTCCCAGGCTTGGGGTTGAATCGGAGCTGCAACTGAGGCCTGCGCCACAGCCATAGCAAGGCCAGATCCGAGCTGCATCTGCGACCTACGCTGTACCTGGTGGCAATGCCGGCCCCTTAACCTGCCAAGAGAGGCCAGGGATTGAACCTGCATCCTCATGGACGCCAGTCAGGTTCTTCACCTGCTGAGCCACAACGGAAACTCCGAGGTTTTTAATCCCTTGAAATTTCTAGTCTGTCAGCCGCATTGCATTTTCACTTCTTTCCATGTCTATTCTAGTTCCCATTTAGCCCATCAGTTCATCTAGTCTCCTGCCAATTTCCTTATTCTTTTGCCCTGTCGTCCTTTTACTGCTCCTGCTCCCACCTAAAGGGGTGGAGGAGACTTGGTTCAAACCCAACCATGCCCCTGACTCCTTCTCCCAGTCAAGTGCTGCTGGCAGTTTTCACCATACACCGTGCTAGACGCAGCCTCTGCGTCCACAGGCCCTCAGCACACACAGCATTCCTTCTGTTTCCCGGTCACGACAGTGGCATTCCCGTCAAAACCTCCTTCAATGCCATGGCCACAGTCACTCTTGGCTCCTGCCCTCCCAGACCTTACATGGTGCTCGCCTTCACAGGCAGCTGTTCTTGCTCTTCCCCTTCAGTCACAGTGGAAGAGGTTTAAGAGGGAGGTTATCCAAGACCTGACCTCCATGGACTAGACATTCAAGAAGTATGTCTTTAATAAAAGGACCTGAGCTTTGGATCCTGTCTGCCCGTCTCTCGGAAGCCTCACTGCATCTCCAGCCCTCTGTCTTCCCTGTGAATTCTTTCTCCCCGCTGCCCCCCATGCCCTGCGGAAGTTCCTGGGGCCAGGGATCGAACTTGCGCCACCCACAGCAGCAACCCGAGCCATGACAGGAAGACCACCAAACCCACTGAGCCATCAGGGAATTCCACCTGTGTCTTCTGCCAACTCTTTCCCATAAGCCTTTACATAGGCTCAGATCCCCTCTGTCTTACAGGAAAAGCCCTCCCTTCCAGCCCACAGCCCCCTCGGGTTAACATGCTGCTGCTCTTCATACTTAAAACTCTTCCCCCCCCCCCTTTTAGGCCTGTACCTGCAGCATATGGAGGTTGCCAGGATAGGGGTCAAATTGGAGCAACAGCCGCCAACCTATGCCACAACCACAGCAACGCTGAATCTGAACCACATCTGTGAAGTACACGGCATTTCGCGGCAATGCCAGATCCTTAAGCCACTGAGTAGGGCCAGGGATCGAACCCGAGTCCTCATGGATACTAGTCGGATTCGTTTCTTATGTGCCACAACGGGAACTCCATACTTAAAACTCTTGAACAGAGTGATCCCCTCCCCCACACACTCCTTATTTCCTTTCGCTTCCAGAGCCCACTCAGCACTGCCCTGACTCGCTGATGTCACCTCCACGGTGCTGACGACAGCTGCTCACCTCCTCACCTTCCTCCAGGCCCTCCCAGCACTGACACAGGTGGCCGTAGACCTCTAAAAAGGCTCTTCTCGGGGTTCCCATTGTGGTTCAGTGGTTAACCAACCTGACTAGTATCCATGAGGACACTGGCTCAATTCCCTGGCCTCCCTCAGTGGGTTAAGAATCGTTGCCGTGAGCTGTGGTGTACGTTGCAGACGCGGCTCGGATCCCGCGTTGCTGTGGCTGTGGTGTGGGTCGCAGATGCGATTTGGATCTGGCGTTGCTGTGGTGTATGTAGGTTGGCAGCTGTAGCTCCAATTCGACCCCTAGTCTGGGAAACTCCGTATGCCACGGATGTGGCCCTAATAAGACAAAAACAAAACAAAACAAAGAAAACGAAGAAGAAAGAAAGGGAGAGAGAAAAAGACAAACAAGAAAAAGGCTCTTCCCCTCAGCGTTCCATCCTGTCCTATTTCCCACCCCTGCTGCAGGCAGGCTCCTTGTCCATGGGCCTCTGAGTGCTGGACTTCCTGAGTTCTGTCCCCAGCTCTCCTCCTTCTTAGCTTGCACAGCTTAGTCACCTCTGCGGCTTAAAATACCATCTCTCGGCTGAGAAATCACAAGTCTGTATTCCCAGCTCATATTTCTCACCTGAGCTTCTGTCTTAGAACTCCAGCTACCTATTGGACATAACTGTCTTTAGTATCCCATAAGCCTCGAACATTCCACACGCAGATAATATGGTCTGTAAATAAATGCAAGGGCTCTGGTCGGATGGACTGGGAGTTTGGGTTAGTAGCTGCAAACCATTACACTTAGAATGGATAAGCAATGAGGTCCTGCTGTATAGCAAGGGGAATTCTATCCAGTCACTTGTGATAGAACATGATAGAAGATAATATGAGAAAAAGAGTATATGTGTGTGTATATATATATAAATGTTTAACTGGGTCCCTTTGCTGTATAGCAGAAATTGGCAGAGTATTGTAAGTCAAATATAATAAAAAAATGAAAAGACTCTGCCATTGACTGGTTCTCATGTTAACTACGCCACTTACAAGCTTGGCTACGTTAATCTCTCTGAACCTCAGTTTCTTCACTGGTAAAATGGGGGATAATAATAAGCCAACCCCTGGAGTTCCTGTCGTGACGCAGCAGAAATGCAGTTGACTATTAACCATGAGGCTGCGGGTTGGATCCCTGGCCTCTATCAGCGGGTTAAGGATCCGACGTTGCCATGAGCTGCGGTGTAGGCTGAAGACGTGGTTAGGATCTGGCATTGTTGTGGCTGTGGCGGAGGCCTGCAGCTGTAGCTCCGATTCGACCCCTAGCCTGGGGACTTCCATATGCCGTGGATGTGGCCCTAAAAAGACAAAAGACAAAAAAAATATGTATATAATAACCCAACTCTTAAGGTAACCGTGAATAAGTCAGCTCATGTACAGTCCTTAGCAAAGTGCCAGGGATATGGTACCAGGGCTCAGAAATGTGAGTTATTATTGTGAGGATTAAATGAGATGGTCCATGAACAGCGCCTGCTTCACAATAAGGGCCGACTGTTTCTACCTGATATTATTACATCTGCACCTGAATTTACCTCCCGGGCCCTCTCGCTCTCACTCTGACAAGTCTTCTCTTCCTCCAGCCTTTCCTCCTTCAGCCGGTGGGGCCTTTATCTGCCACCTGCCTCCTCCCATATCCAAGCAATCATCAGGTCCTAGCTGGCCCACCGTGTTACTCCGTAATTGCTCTCTAATCAGTCCACTTCTTCCACCCTGCTCCATCCTGTCAGTGTCACCGGGCGGTGGATGACGGCAAGGCCTGCCACCTGGTCTCACTGCCTCCGGTCCCGCCCCTGGCCAATCCATTCTCCACACCGCAGCCAGAGCGATCAGTCCAAGATGCACATCCAATCATGTGATTCCCCGAGGGCTTTGTTGGCCCTCAGGCTAAAGTCCGATGTTCTTAATTGGATTACAGAGCCATTTAGAGGGCGGACTTTGCTTTCCTCTCAAGAGTCAGCTCCTAAACTCACGTAACTTTCAACTTCTCTGCTTTCTCCCGCCTCTGTGTCCTGTACATTCTGCTGGAAACTTCTCCCCTGGCTGACCATCTCCTGCAGGTCCTTTAGCTCTTGACTTATATGACACCTCCTCCAGGAAGTTTATCCAACTGTCCCCAAGCTAGATTAGGTGTTGGCCCCAGTTTACTCTCCTAGAACCACTGACTCTTCAAAATTATAATTATCATACTGTTATAACTGCCTGTGTATTTTCTCCCCACCTTTTGGCCACAGAGGATTACCAAATAATGGTTAAATGTGTTTATGGGCCGAAAACAAACAGCTGTCCTTCATCCTGAATGGCCCATGATGCTGCTGCTGACTCTCATCACACTGTGGGTGGCCCTTTTCCAAACTCTCCCGAAGAACATATGTGCCACGCTCTGGACAGTACAGGTGGGAAACTGGGATACCTGAGTGTAAATTCTGTCTGCCACCCACTAGTTGTGCCATCTTGGTAAAGCCACTCAAGCATTTGAGTAAGAGTTTGCCCATTTTCTTTTCTCTGTATAGTTGCATGTGCTGCATATGGAAGTTCCCAGGCTAGGGGTCAAATTGGAACTGCAGCTGCCGGCCTACACCACAGCTACAGCAACGTCAGATCTGAGCCGCGTCTGTGACCTGCATCCCAGCTTGTGGCAATACTAGATCCTTTAATCCACCGAGCAAAGCCAGGGATCGAACCTGCATCCTCATGGTACTAGTTGTGTTCTTAACTCACTGTGCCACAGTGGGAACTCCCAGTTTTCTCATTTTAAAAATGAGGTTAGTCGGAGCTCCCCTGTGGCTCAGTGGGTTAAGAATCTGCAGGGACTTGGGTCACTGCTCTAACGTGGCTTCCATCCCTAGCCCAGAAGCTTCCACATGCCACAGGTGTTGACAAAAAATACAAATAAAGTCAACAAGGGAGTACCTGTTGTGGCAGAGCAAAACTGAATCTGACTGGCACCCATGAGGATTCGGGTTTGATCCCTGGCCTTGCTCAGCGGGTTAAGGATCCAGCATTCCCATAAGTTGTGGTATGTGTTGCAGATGTGGCCCTGATCCCATGTTGCTGCAGCTGTGGCTGTGGTATAGGGCAGCAGCTGCAGCTCTGATTCGACCCCTCCGCCAAGGGCATGGCCCTAAAAGCCAAAAAAAAAAAAAAAGGTCAACAATACCTTTCTCTTGAATTGTTGGGAAGCTTAAATTATGTATGTGAAGGTTCTGTGTAAACTGCAAATCTCTGCATGCGACCAATTCTAGCTCTTTTGTGGGGAGCAGCAGTTCGAGTTTGCCTTCTCTCCTGCCCAAGGCTCTCTCTCCCTTTCCCCTTTCCCTTCTTCTCGCTCCTGCTAGAGGCACCCAAGACTTCAGGACGATGGTTCTCAGAACACCCAGGGTTAGGAGGTTACCAGCTATGAGAGCAAACAAGGAAGAGCGTGGAACATCAACCAGGCACAGTCAGCTGCCTTATTACTTCTTTACTGGGGGCCTCTGTTTCCCTCACCCTTTAGATGCTACGGAGGTTGTGCATGGCACACTTAGAGTGGCATATTGTTTCCCAGCTACAAATATACTCATTCATTATCCTTGAGGAGTTCCCATGTGGCTCAGTGGGTTAACTGCTAGTGTTGTCACTGCTGTGCCTCGAGTCTCTGCTGTGGTATGGGTTTCATTCCTGACCTGGTATGCAGCCAATCAATCAGTAAGTAAATCATTATCTTTCAGACACTCCTACTGCTCCTTCCTCGTCTCTGAATTAAATTGTTTTCTAACAACTTAAGATGAAAAAGTTAGGTGGAGTTCCCATTGTGGCTCAGCAGTAACTAACCCAACTAGTATCCATGAGGATGGCGGTTCGATCCGTGGCCTTGCTCAGTGGGTTAAGGATCCGGCGTTGCCGTGAGCTGTGGTGTAGGTTGCAGACCGGCTCAGATCCCGCGTTGCTGTGGCTGTAGCGTAGGCCGGCAGCTACAGCTCCTGTTAGACCCCTAGCCTGGGAACTTCCATATGCCGCGGGTGCGGCCCTAGATAAGGCCAAAAAAAAAGAGAGAGAGAGAGAGAGAGAGAGAGAGACAGAAGGACAGAAAGAAAGGGAGAAAGAAAGATAGATAGATGTACGTAGTGGCTAAGAAGAAAGCAAGAAAACAAGTGACCAGCTGGGAGAAGATGGAGGAAGAAGAGGATGCGTTTTCAGTGTGGCCAAAGCCGAGCTGGTGGTCAGCAACACCTCATCCACTGCTGCATAACTCACCGTGCAGCCAATCAAGGGAGTATCAAAGACCATGAATACATTAGAAATTCAGAAAAGGGGGTTTTGGTATGAGACAGAGTAACTACAAAAGCCTTCATCTGGCCAGGTTTTTTTTTTTTTGTCTTTTTTTTGCCTTATCTAGGGCTGCACCCGCAGCATATGGAGGTTCCCAGGCTAGGGGTCTAACAGGAGGTGTAGCCGCCGGCCTTCACCACAGCCACAGCAACGTGGGATCCAAGCCGCATCTGCAACCTACACCTCAGCTCACGGCAACGCCAGATCCTTAACCCACTGAGCAAGGCCAGGGATCGAACCCTCAACCTCATGGTTCCTAGTCAGATTCGCTAACCACTGAGCCACACTGGAACTCCTGGCCAGGTTTTTTTAATTCTTCACTCCTTCTGGAGTGACCTGCCATTTTTTTTTTTTTTTTTTTGTCTTTTTTAGGGCCTTACCCAATGCACATGGAGGTTCCCAGGTTAGGGGTCCAGTCAGAACTGTAGCCTCCAGCCTGTGCCATAGCCACAGCAACACAGGATCCTTAACCCACTAAGCAAGGCCAGGGATCAAACCCGCATTCTCATGATGAGGATGCTAGTCAGGTTCATTAACTGCTGTGCCACAACGGGAACTCCAGGAGTGAGCTGACTTTTTACGAACCTCTGCAGGAACTTCTAGCAGAAGATGGAAGCTGCTTCCCCACCTCTTAACTCTGGGTTTGTCTCATGACCTGATTTCGCCCAGAGAACAAAATGGGAGTGACTGTATGTCACTTCAGACTCACTCTCTCATAACTCTCTTGTCACCCTGTGAATAAGCCCATGCTAGACTGCTGCATGAGGAAAAACGCACCGCCCAGCTGCCTGCATCAGCGCAGCCACTGGGCAGAACACCCCACGGCTGACCAGAGATGCTTAACAGAGTCCGGGTGAGAACCCCTGGAGCCTGGGGTCCTAGGTTCATCTGGGCCCAGTATAAATTGCTGATAAGCAAATTGGGAAGTAAGGAAGCGGTAATTGCTTTAAGACTCTAGTTTTGATGTGGTTATTATGTAAATCAAAGCACTTTATTATTATTGCTATTATTATTATTGCTTTCTAGGGCCACACCTGAGGCCTATGGAAGTTCCTAGGCTAGGGGTTGAATCAGAGCTGCAGCTGCTGGCCTACGCCACAGCCACAGCAACGCTGTATCCTTAACCTACTGAGTGAGGCCAGGGATCAAACCCGAATCCTCATGTATCCTAGTCAGGTTCTTAACCGATGAGCCACAATGGGAACTCCCTCAAAGCACTTTAGAACCCGGTTTGAGTTTCAGTGTCCTCATCTATAAACAGGAATTATAATTCTTTCCCCACAAGCAAGTGAAGCCACTAAGCAAATAAGAGGTCTTTAAGGCCCGTGGCATCAGAATAAACATAAAAACCTAAAAACAAAAAAAATTCATTCAGGAGTTCCCATTTTAGCTCAGCATGTTAAAAGCCCAACTAATATCCATGAGGATATGTGTTCCATCCCTGGCCTCACTCAGTGGGTTAAGGATCTGGCATTGCCACAAGCTTCGGTGTGGGTTACAGATGAGGCTTGGGTCTGGCATTGCTGTGGTTGTGGCTGTGGCAGTGGCTGTGGCTGGCAGCTGCAGCTCCAATTCGACCCCTAGCCTGAGAACTTCTACATGTCATAGGTGCGGCCCTAAAAAGACAAAAAAAAGAGAGAGAGAGAGAAAAGATTCGTCCATCCATAAGGTATCTCTCCTCATCTATGCCTCTCATCTAAAGAAATAACAGCCCTCCTGCTTTCAAGCCCTGCATGTCCTCAGATGTTCTGCTGGGGTTGCGTGTGGACCAAATTCAGTGTCCCCAATTACTAGAGCCAATCAGTACAGCAGCAGGCAGATTCTGCAGGACTGAACTGTGAGTATGCAAGCCCAAGTGAGTTTTAAGGATGACAGATTGATTTTTGCTTCCTGAAAACAAATTTAAATTGATAAGACCTTAATGAATTGTTTCTCCCGTTCCCGGGGGGCTGGGGGTGTTCCCATAATACTTTAATCACACTGTGAAAAAGAACCGTTTGCCAAGCTCTCTGATACCGAGAAGGCACTGGATTTCCCCTGCTGAATAATTGTGCACTTGTTCAGTGACAGCAGTTTCAGGGTCTAATGGAAACCACCTGTCTCTTTAATTGTCAAGGACGCTTTCTCCAACTTCTCAGAAGTCAACCAACCAACAGGAATTTATGTAGTCCAAGTTATCTGTACCATCCTAGGGGCTTGGCGGGGAGTGGGAGAATAGAATCCGTAGTCTCTCAATTGTTGATTCATTCAATAAATATTTATTGATCATCACTTCTGTCCAAAGCACCATTCAAAGGGGAGTTCCCTGGTGGTCTAGAGGTTTGGTTTAGGCACCTTCACTGTTGTGGCCCGGGTTCAATCCCCAGTCTGGGAACTGAGATCCCACTTCAAGTCACTGCAGGCTGTGGCCAAAATAGAAACAAAAAACAAAAGCAAACAGACAAAAAACCAAAGCACCACTCAAAGGATTTTAGGGGTATATCGCTAAACAAAACAGAAAAACAGAAATCCCTGTCTTCCTGGGGGCATTTTATTTGGAGGAGACAGATTAAAAAACAATAAATCTAATGAATGAGTAAATTATATAAAATATAAGGTGTTTTTTTTGTTTTGTTTTGTTTTTTGTTTTGCTTTTTAGGGCCGCACCCACAGCATATGGAGGTTCCCAGTCTAGGGGTCGAATTGGAGCTACAGCTGCCGGCCTACGCCACAGCCACAGCAACGCCAGATCCGAGCCACGTCTGCAACCTACACCACAGCTCATGGCAATGCCAGATCCTTAACCCGCTGAGCAAGGCCAGGGATCGAACCCGCAACCTCATGGTTCTTAGTCAGATTCATTAACCACTGCACCATGACGGGAACTCCAAAATATAAGAGTTTTAAGAGCTGTGGAAAAACTAGAATGCAGTCAGGGAATTTGGAAGGTGGCGTGAACTATGAATATCCGTTTTCAAAGGGTCCTTGGGAAGGCGTCATTCAACTTCTATTGACAGAACCATGCAGCCCACTTTGAGTCAGTGGTAGCAGCTGAGGTGGAGAGAGCAATTGTGGGTCCAAGAGATGAGGGAGGCCAAGGAAACATGAAGAGGCACATAACGGGTCTCGGATACACCATCGATGTGCCGGAGCCAACTGGTACCAGCTTACTGGAGCCAATAACGCACATTCCTTCCCAGTTCGGTGTTCTGTGTTGGCAGCTCGGTAGCTTGCAATCGATCATGACGAGAATAGTTACACCACGGAAGTTAGCAAACCCTACACATCAGAACTTTAAAAAAAAAAAAATAGGTGCTGATTGTGAAGCATTTCTTAGCATACCACCAAGTAGACCCCACGTCCAAACACATTCTAAGAGGTGAGAAGATGTTTGTCTTTTAACAGTAAGCACAGAGGGCAATTCAGTGTATTACTGATCGGGAGAGAGCTCTCTAGCTAAGTTTCAGGGAAAAGCTTTTTGGAAGAGGGTCTCTTGAAGGAGGGGCTGGGTCCGGTTTGCAGGATGGAGAGGAACCAGAGGATAGAGTGGCTGAAAGGGGAGAATTACCTGGAGGATTAAGCTGACAAGCAGACACCATAGCGACACTGAATTCAGTTCCTAGCAAGGTGGGATGGCGTGCTTTCCAAAACTGAACTAAAATTATCTTGTCTTTCACGCCTCCGCCAAAGCCATCCCTAGCTCTCTGAAAGCTTTGCAAACCTTGATGAACATGGTCCACATGTATCTTTAGGAATAAAATGTGGGCTCCGCATCTGTTTGATTGGCACTCTCTGAAATTTTCTCCATGGAAACATGAGCCAGTAAATAGAAACTAGAAAGCTGAATGTCTGGGTCCTTTTCCCGTCCCGGGAACATCAGGCAACTTGTCTCACTGCTCAGTTTCCCCACTTTAAATTTATCAATTCATGTTCCTCCTCATTGGTAGATAAAGATGTACAAGATCAGCTTTGGGAAATATTCCAGGCTCTTTCAAGAGAGACATAAACAGTTACACGCTTAGGAGAAATGGGATCTCTTTTTTTTTTTTTTTTTGCTCCAAATACGAATAGAAATATCCTCGAAAAGCTCAAAAGGAAGAAAAATCTCTATTAAATGCTTCCATTGCCAGGAAAGCCTTTTTCTTTCAAAGCGCTCCTCCTCCAGACCGAAGAAATCCCCACACCGGGCTGTGGTTCAGCTGGCCCCCAATCTCCAGTTCAGAATATCAGGCTGTGCAGAGTGGAAATGATAGGGCTGAAGGGGGTGTCAGCCGTGCTCATGTGCCATGGTTCAGTGCGACATTCACTCACTCAAATTTTCCCTCACCAACTCAGCATCCTTCTTCTTCTGTGACACCCCAGTCCTGGATAAGCCCAGCAGTTTCCTTGGTTTCAACTTACACTGGTGCCTCAGGCATGGCAGGAGAAAAATCACACCAGTTGGCAGAATTTTTAATTTTTTTTTTGTTTGGTCCCCTTTAAATTTTCTCTCTCTCCCTTTTTTTTTTTTTTTTTTGGCTTAATCCACAGCACATGGAAGTTCCCAGGCCAGGGATCAAACCCACGTCACAGTAGCAACCTGAGCCACAGCAGTGACAACACTGAATCCTTAACCTGCTTATCCACCAGGGAATCCTTCCCTTTAAATTTTTGACCGTCAGCATCAAATGGGCATTCAAGACCCACTCAACAAGGTTACTATGCTTCTCTAATGTGATTTTTTTTGGGGGGAGCCATACCCTTGGCACATGAAGTTCCACAGCTTCAGCAATACCAGATCCTTAACCCACTGTACCGCAGGGAACTTCCGCTAATGTGATTCTGATCCTCCTCACCACAAAAACGACTTTAGGTGTTTTGCACACCTCCCTCCACCTTCAGCTGATAACTGTCTTAATCAACTTTGGCTGCTACAACAAAAATGCCATAAACCGAGTGGCTTAAGTAGTAAATATCTATTTCTTTTTTTTTTCTTTCTTGTTTCTTTTTTTGCTTTTTTGGGTCTGAACCCACAGCATGGGAGGTTCCCAGGCTAGGAGTCAATTCAGAGCTACAGCTGCCGGCCTATACCACAGTCACAGCCACACCAGATCTGAGCCACATCTGCAACCTGCACCATAGCTCTCGGCCATGCTTGATCCTTAACCCACTGAGTGAGGTTCGAACCCTGAACCTCATGGTTCCTAGTCAGATTCGTTTCCACTGCGCCACGACGGGAACTCCACAAATTATTTCTCACAGGTCTAAAGGCTGGGATGTCCAAGACCAAGGTGCTGGCAGATTCCGTCTCTGGCGAGGGCCCCCTTCCTGGTGTATAGATGGTTGGCTTCTGGCTGCATCCTAGTGCAAAGGAAAGAGAAAGGGAGCAAACTTTCTTTCATCTCTTCTTATGAGGGCACTAAACCTCTCCTGAAGAGCTCCATCTTCATGACCTAATTAGCCTGAAGCCCCACCTCATAAAACCATCACACCGGGGCTTAAACTTCAACTTGTGGATCTGGAGGGGACACAAGCATCCAGTCCGTAGCACTAACCTTGTCTTACTCCTTCTTTATAACATAGAAGTCACCAGACAAAACAAAAATGGGAAAAAATGGTGACAAAAATGGGAAAGTCACCTCACTTTCCCATTGCTAAATCCACACTATTCCCGTGTCCATTTCTTTTCACTTTTTTTTTTGTTTTTGTTTTTCCTTGGCTGAACAGGCGGCAGGTGGAAGTTCCAGGCAAGGGATCAAACATGTACTTTGCAAGCCTGGTATGCATGTGTTACACTTTATTGAAACTATGTATTCAGGAGTTTCCTTCGTGGCTCAGTGGTTAACGAATCCGACTAAGAACCATAAGGTTGCGGGTTCGATCCCTGGCCTTGCTCAGTGGGGTAAGGATCTGGCATTTCTGTGAGCTGTCGTGTAGGTCACAGATGCGGCTTGGATCCTGCCATGCTGTGACTGTGGTGCAGGCCGGCAGTTACAGCTCTGATTCAACCCCTAGTCTGGGAACTTCCATATGCCGCAAGTTCGACCCTAAGATGCAAAAAAGAAAGAAAGAAACTATTCATAGGCTGCCTACTTCTTGAAACCCAGATTGCCTCTTTATCTCTTAACTCGAGAGCCTGAGGTATTGTGGATGCCTGGGGTGCCCAGGGATTCAGAACCTCACATTTTTATCCATGTGATAGGCCGTCAACCCGTGGGCTGAACGGGCTCAATTCCACTGAATGTCCCTGAGTCGGCCGAGCTGTTTGGCAGTCATTCTTGTTTGGAGCAGGTGGAGAAGAGATGAAATGAATGAATCTACAAAGCATTCAGAGGTCCTTCTGGAGCAAACAAATGGATTCAGACCCCGATCCTTTCCTTTTTGAAGTTCAACATTATTAGAAACTCTGCTGAAGTGGAGGCTGGTGGGAAAATCCCCAGAGGTGCACTGCCATAGGGAGAACTTCAACTCGTGGTCTTTCCTTGCTCCTGGGAGAGAGCTGGTTCCTACAAGGATGTCGATGCTGTGAAATGCCTCCAGAACCAGCTCCCTTGGCATCACGGTCATAATGCCTAACTATGCAAGTGCGAATTAAAAGAGCTCTAAACTTAGATTCCCAAGTTGAGGCATCACTACCCCTCATGTGGAGTCTGAGCAAGCAACACCTCATTAACACTGTTGATGGAGACAAAGTTTAGACTGGGGCCAATTTCTTTTTTCCTTTTTAGGGCTGCATCCGCTGCATATGGAGGTTCCCAGGCTAGGGGTCAAATCAGAGCTGCAGCTGCCGGCCTACACCACAGCCACAGCAACGCGGGATCCGAGCCACATCTGCAACCTACACCACAGCTCACGGCAACGCCGGATCCTTAACCCACTGAGCAAGGCCAGGGGTCAAACTTGCATGAGCAATAGCGAGGTTGTGAAAGAAGCACCATCAGTGGTACATGGATTTAATTACTGTTCTCTCTATCTCTCAGAACCAGGACCAGCCTAACATTTTGGGCTGCATGGCTGTGTGACACTTTTAAATCAGAGATTTATTTCTCCCTCCTCAAGAGGAAGCTGCATTTCCTGCCAGGCTGGGTGTGTGGAATCTTGAATTGTTCATTGGAAAAGGAGAAGAGATGCAATCACATTTGCACACCCAGGTTGCTGAACCAGGTCACGCTAGCTTTAGTAGATATTCAATGGAAGTGTGATAAATGAATGCACGTGGTGATTTCTTCTGCCCTGTTGTCTGGGTCCACCTTTTCCCCTAAAGGATACCAGTTATTAGAGGAGAAGGGGCTACCTGATGAGAAGGAAGATCTCTTGGAACTACGCTAATTATATCCACCAGCTACCCACCTCCCTTAGGTGAAAATTTTTCCTATCTTTTTTTTTCTGCCCTTTCTTTTTTTTTTCCTTTTAGGGCCACACCTGCGGCATACGGAAGTTTCCAGGCTAGGGGTTGGTTTGGAGCTGTAGCCGCCGGCCTACGCCACGGCTGCAGCAACGTAGGATCTGAGCCGCGTCTGTGACCTACACCACAGCTCACGGCAATGCTGGATCCTTAACCCACTGAGTGAAGCCAGGGATTGAACCTGCATCCTCATGGATCCTAGTTGGGTTCTCTACCTCTGAGCCACGACAGGAAATCCCTCCTATCTTTTTCTTTTTTTTTTTTTTTTTTTTTGCCTTTTTGTCATTTTATGGCCGCGGGTTTTTTTATGGCCGCACCCGCGGCATGTGGAGGTTCCCAGGCTAGGGGTCTAATCGGAGCTGTGGCCTCTGGCCTGCGCCGCAGGATCCGAGCCGCGTCTGCAACCTACACCACAGCTCACGGCAA
>PVHT021183556.1:11944685-11967824 GCA_004024745.2 Catagonus wagneri | reverse complement strand
GTGGAGGTTCCCAGGCTAGGGGTCTAATCGGAGCTGTGGCCTCTGGCCTGCGCCGCAGGATCCGAGCCGCGTCTGCAACCTACACCACAGCTCACGGCAACGCCGGATCGTTAACCCACTGAGCAAGGGCAGGGATCGAACCCGCAACCTCATGGTTCCTAGTCGGATTCGTTAACCACTGCGCCACGACGGGAACTCCCCTCCTATCTTTTTCAATAGGGACTTTATATTTACATGCCAACTTTCCTCAAATTGGCAAATATTTATTGTGCACTTATGCAAAGTGCACCTTTGCTCCCCCAAAATTCCCCATTAAAGCATTTAGAATTCACTCTCAGTCATGCTTCATTACTATGCAGGATGAATCCTAGACCTGCATCCCTCTGTGGTATCGAGTAAAGAGGTTACAGTAGAATAGAGCCCACATATTTGAACATCCAGATTTTCTCCTTTGTCTAGATACACAAAGGTTCTTTCCCAACCCATAATATTCCTGGTCCCTTCAAGATGTAGGGATCAAAGAGGAGCAGATCCAGGTTCTACCAAGTCTCAAGCTTATACCATTTAGGGGATTCAGAAGCTCACCTTTTTATACATGTGCTGGAGAAAAAGTATAGAATTTAAATTAGATATGAAGATGAATATTGAATCCTAATAAGAAAAAAAATCACAACAGCCATTTTTTTAAAGCTAATACACTTAGGAAAGCTCAACAAAAAAAATCCAGAAAAAGTGATACAATTTCTTTTATTAATTTGTTGCATGATAGTCCTCTCTGATATGTTTTTTCTACTGATTTATTTATTTATTTATTTTGGCTTGTCTTTTTAAGGCCGCACCTGGGCATATGGAGGTTCCCAGGCTAGGGGTCCAGTCAGAGCTGCAGCTGCCGGCCTACGCCACAGCCACAGCAACTCCACATCCAAGCCGCGCCTGTGACCTACTCCACAGCTCACCGCAACGCCAGATCCTTAACCCACTGAGCAAGGCCAGGGATTGAACCTGTGTGCTCACGGATGCTAGTCAGGTTCATTACCACTGAGCCTCGACGGGAACTCCCTAGAGATGCCTTTGCTGCCAACTGGACCCACAGTCAATTTCTCCACCAACCTCATCTTCCCCACGTTCGTACTCCAGTTTCTGCAAAGCTCCTGCTTTCTCCCTCTCGCCTGTCTCACCCTTGAGAGTTCTTTCCTCCCTGGAATTCTCACCATGACCCCTAGCAGGTGGCAGGTCCGCTTTCTTACAGACAGCCTTGTCATCCCAGAGAGAGCACAACTCACCTTCTGGACTCTGAAGATCACCTGCCCCACACTCTCCCCAGTTGTACTTGACTTCCTGAATTCTGACCCAGTTGCCTCCTCTTAGAAATGCTTTGAACTATTCTTTTTTTTTTTTTTGACCCATTATCTTAAAGGTTTCCTAAGTGTGACACTCAACATACTAATTTCTTTATTGTCTTTTTAGGGCCACAGCTACAGCATATGGATGTTCCCAGACTCGGGGTTGAACTGGAGTTGCAGCTGCCGGTCTACACCACAGACACAGCAACGCCAGATCCTTAACCCACTGAGTGGGGGCAGGGATCGAACATGAGTTCTCATGGACGACACTAGTCGGGTTCATTACCACTGTCACAACGGGAACTCCAACATTTTAATTTTTTGGCTGTACCCACTGCATGTGGAAGTTCTGGGGCCAGGAGTCAAACCTGAGCCACAGCAGTGACCACACCAGATTCTTAACCCCTTGAGCCACCAGGAAACTCCTCAGCATATTAATTAATGACCTTCAACACACATCTGCTCAAATTTTCTGCACTGAACAAACTGTTGACCATCCCTTCTTAAAACTCTTTCCTCTGGTTTCCATACTGCCTGCATCTCACCTGCTGTCTGCATCTCACCTGCTGCCTGCATCTCACCTGCTGCCTGCATCTCACCTGCTGCCTGCAAGTCAAGATCCAGCCACCCGACCACCCTGGCCCACCTCATGCCTGGTCCCATCAGCTCTGTGCTCCCCCTCTCCTCCTGAAACAAACCAACCTTTTTTTTTTTCCCCATTTTATTAAGATGTAGTCCACACAGAGCGCTCTGTAAGTTTTCAGTGTACGGCATCATGATTTGACTTACTTAGGTCATGAAATGATGGCCACAAGAAGTTTAGTGGATATCCGTTGTCTCATGTAGACACAAGATCGAAGAAAAAGAAAAATCCCCCTTTTTTTTTTCTTTGTGATGAGAACTCTTAGGATTTACTCTCTTAACTTTCATATATAACATGCCACAGTGTTCATTATATTAATCATATATGTTACATCCCTGGTCCTTCTTTATCTTATGACTGGAAATTTGTACCTTTTGACCGCTTTCATCCAACTCCTCCTCCCTCTACTTCTCTCAAATCTTCTTTTTTTCCATTTTTTTCTCTTTTTTTCTTACCACGCCCACGGCTCTGGGAAGTTCCCAGGCCAGGGATCGAGCCGACGCCACAGCTGTAACCACAGCCACAGCAGTGACAAAGCCAGATCCTTAACCCACTGAGCCATGAGGGAACTCCTCGCTGATCTTAACACAAATGAATCATCTTCTCCTTGGGCTACAGCATTGATCTGTCTTTTTTTTTTTTTTTACCTTATCTAGGGCCGCACCTGCGGCATATGGAGGTTCCCAGGCTAGGGATCTAACAGGAGCTGTAGCCACCAGCCTTCGCCACAACCACAGCAACGCGGGATCTGAGCCGGGTCTGCAACCTACACCACAGCTTACGGCAACTCCAGATCCTTAACCCACTGAGCAAGGCCAGGGATCGAACGCACAACCTCATGGTTCTTAGTTGGATTCGTTAACCACTGAGCCACGAAGGGAACTCCCCAGCATGCATCTGAAATGATGTCCTTCTGGGTGACTGCCAGGTGCTTCATGTGCATTTGGGAGGTGCCCTCTCTTCCCCATGAAGCCGTGAGTTTGTCGAGAGCAAGTAATGAGCCTTCTTTGCTCTTGTTTTCTTCATTCTCGGCACTGTGCCTCTGCTCATTAAACTCATGGCCATTGTGGAGGCTGTGGTTTAGAATCCTTGGGGACAGTGTGACTCACCCTGACTTAGCCCAAATGCTCAGGAGAAAGGGCCCTGGGTTTTAGACTCACATTCAAAGCCAAACTACAGCATTCCTTTTTTTTTTTTTTGTCTTTTTTGCCTTTATCTAGAGCCGCACCCGCGGCATATGGAGGTTCCCAGGCTAGGGGTCTAACAGGAGCTGTAGCCGCCGGCCTTCGCCACAGCCACAGCAACGCGGGATCCGAGCCGCGTCTGCAACCTATACCACAGCTCACGGCAATGCCGAATCCTTAACCCACTGAGCAAGGCCAGGGATCGAACCCGCAACCTCATGATTCTTAGTCGGATTCGTTAACCACTGAGCCACAAAGGGAACTCCATTTTTTTTTTTTCCCTCTTTCAGCCGTACTTGCTGCCTATGGAAGTTCCCAGGCCGGGGGTGAATCCAAGCCAGAGATATGACCTACGCCACAGCTACAACCCACGCCACAGCTTCGGCAATGCCAGATCCTTAACCCACGGAGCCAGGCCAGGGATGGAACCCGAGCCACCACAGAGACAATGCTGTCTCTTTACCTGCTGTGCCACAGTGGGAATTCCTACACCATATTTTAATGGTAAGACTTTGGGCAAACTCCTTAACCTAGTTCTGGCCTCAGTTACTGCACCAGTACAAGAGGAATAATCATAACTTTATGAAGATTAAATGACAGAACGGGCACAAGAGCGTCTGGACCTGGAAGCTTCCCGGATATTGACTGGACTTCATCAAGCTGTCACTGCCAAGCCCACCTTGATGTTTTGGTTTTGTCATTTGTTTTTGAAGCTGGGAAATGTATCACAGTCCAAAAAGTTGCCTTGGAATGGATGAATAGCACTTTAAAAATCTTTTAAAAATTGCAGGGAGAGAATTAAACTGGTAGCTAACACAGGAAGGTGATAATAATGTTATAAAACCCTTATTATAGTGCCTGCCACATTCCGTTACAATCCATGACGTTCTTGAGAGAAAGGGCTGGTGCTTCTTGTTCCCAGCACCCAGCAGAGGGCTTGGCATGGAGAAAGCGTTCAGTGTATGTTTATTGTCTATCTGAAGAGCAGTTTCACAATCTTTCACAAATGAAATTACACATGCCCCTTGACCTGGATATTTCACTTCTAGGAATTTATCTTACAGATATACTTGCGCAAGTGCAAACAAAAACAAGGAAATGTGGTTTGTGGTATTATTCCTAGTAGCAGACCAGAAAAAACAAATAAAAGACACCTCAAAAGCCCCAAATTAGAGGTCCAGTTAAAAAAAATACATACACACCAAGAAATACTATGTAATATTAAAATCTGTGGGGTAGGTCTCCAGGTACTGGTGTGAAATGGTATCCAAAATTGTTAAATGAAAAAAGGAATACGTAGAGTTCCTGCTGTGGCACCATGGGATCGGCGGCGTCTTGGGTGTACTGGGACCCAGGTTCGATCCCTGGCGCAGCACAGTAGGTTATATAGCTGGTGTCGCTGCAGCCACAGCTTAGGTCCCAGATGCAGCTTGGATCTGATCCCTGGCCCAGGATATCCGTATGCTGGGGAGCAGCCAAAAAAGAAAAAAAAGGAAAAAAGCTATATACACACACAGACGCACACATACACACACACACACAGGCTTGTATGGGCAAGAATACCTTCTTTTTTATTTATTTTATTTTATTTTATTTTATTTTTTGTCTTTTTGCCTTTTCTAGGGCCGCACCCGCGGCATATGGAGGTTCCCAGGCTAGGGGTCTAACAGGAGCTGTAGCCACCGGCCTACACCACAGCCACAGCAACGCGGGATCCGAGCTGCGTCTGCGACCTACACCACAGCTCACGGCAACACCGGATCCTTAACCCACTGAGCAAGGCCAGGGATCGGACCCGCAACCTCATGGTTCCTAGTCAGATTCGTTAACCACTGAGCCATGACGAGAACTCCCCTTCTTTTTTATTATTATTAAATTAGAGTTGGCTTACAATGTTTCGTCACGTTCTGTGCTATGATGCTGTACCCGGTGCGGTACAGTAGGCCCCATTGCCCATCCATTGCACATATAATAGTTTGCATCCAAAAAATCCCACAAATGCCCATCCATCCCATTCCCTCCCCTTTCCCCTCGGGAACCCCAAGTCTGCTCTTCTTGGCTGTGATCCGTTTCTTTTTGTTTGTTTGTTTGTTATTTTTAGACAGGCTCATCTGTTCCATATTTTAAAGAAATTGTTTACAGCGTTAACTTCTGCAGAATGGGGCCAATGAATCAGGAGGAAGAGGAAGAATTTCCATGCTCACTGTTTACCTAATCCAATACTATCTGAACTTTTACCATGAGGAGGAAATAACATTAGAAATGCTTAACTAATAAAATAAACAAATATCTGTTGAACAATTCTACTGTGAGGTGGTCTGGGTAGAATTCGTTTGTTGGATTAATTTCCAGCAGCAGGGTAAAGAAAGTGATATGCGGAAACGTCTTTCTTTTCCCCCCCATGTGAGTTCAAAGACCAGGGGAACAATTTGCAGAGCGTTCGGTTGCACAGCAGGCATCTCTAGTGGTTTATCAATGTCACTAAGAGCTCCAGATGCATTTAGAAGCCCTCCTTGTAAGAGTCCGTTGTGGCTTGTCCTCCATGATTGATTACCAGCCCCGTCTGTGCAGAAAGCCCCTCCTCCCCGGGACAGAAAGGAAAATGGAGAAAGTCTGCTTGGCCGATTGTCCTGCAGACTTCTCGCCCTCACCCTGGATGCCACGTGGCTGTTTAATGGCTCTCCCAAAGCTGGCCCTGCATAGAGGAGCAGCACCCACAGCAGCAAGGGGTGGTGACTAATTTTAAGCTGTCATGGAAAATGTGTTTTGAACTTTTTTTTTCCTTTTTAGGGCCATACCTGCAGCATAGGGAAGTTCCCAGGCTAGGGGTCAAATCAGAGCTGCAGCTGCCGGTCGATGCCACAGCCACAGCACTGCCAGGTCCCAGTCTCATCTGCGGCGACCTACACCGCAGCTTGCAGCAACACCGGATCCTTCACCCACTAAGTGAGGCCGGGGATCAAACCCACAACCTCATGGATACTAGTCAGGTTCTTAACCTGCTGAGCCACAACAGGAACTCCCGTTTTTCGCACTTTCACGTCGGAGAACTGTATTATTATTACTATTATAGGTCTGGTGTTCCCTTGACAAAGCTGCTTGTTTGCTCTCCAGGTCCAAAGTGAACACAGGGGGAGTTCCCTTCGTGGCTCAGTGGTTAACGAATCCGACTAAGAACCATGAGGTTGCGGGTTCGATCCCTGGCCTTGCTCAGTGGGTTAAGGATCCGGCGTTGCCGTGAGCTGTGGTGTAGGTCGCAGATGCGGCTCGGATCCCGCGTTGCTGTGGCTGTGGTGTAGGCTGGCAGCTACAGCTCCTGTTAGACCCCTAGCCTGGGAACCTCCATATGCCACGGGTGCAGCTCTAGATAAAGGCAAAAAGACAAAAAAAAAACAAAAAAACAAAGTGAACACAGAAAGCTTTCTGGTGGGCTCCCAAGAACATCTTTTGGAGAAAGGACCAAAGGAAAGTCACCAAACCAGCCAGGCCTCCCAGGGAGCCATCGGTCAACTGCCCAGTTCCCTGGTCCAGGCTGGGGGAAGCCCTAACTGCTCCCCTCTGCCCTTACAGCTGTCCAGAAGGCTCTCAGGTTGGCTTTTTTTTTTTTTTTGTCTTTTTGCCTTTTATGTAGAGCCGCACCCGCGGCATGTGGAGGTTCCCAGGCTAGGGGTCTAACAGGAGCTGTAGCCGCCGGCCTTCGCCACAGCCACAGCAACGCGGGATCTGAGCTGCATCTGCAACCTGCACCACCGCTCACGGCAACGCCGGATCCTTAACCCGCTGAGTGAGGCCAGGGATCGACCCCACGATCTCATGGTTCCTAGTCGGATTCGTTAACCACTGCTCCATGATGGGAACTCCAGAGTTATTCTCATTTTTGAGATGAGAAATCTGAGAATCAGGGAACTTGCTAAGAATACACTAGAAGGAAGAAGTGAGGACTGCCCTGTTCTTCTGTTCACCAACCAGACTGCTTCCAGGGACGTGCTATCCAGAGGGATCCAGGTTGTGGCTGAACAGTCCACATTCTAAGCAAGTCTTGGATTCAAATATTTCTTTGCGTTGCACCCTTATTCAACCCTTGGCAGACCACGGGTCCTAATTTAAGCTTTTAAAAAAATATGGTCCTTGACGCTATTCAAACACTGGCCAAAATAAATCAACAGGAGAAGCTGAACTTGTGCCCTGAGTCAAAAGCATTGATATGCTTTACGTTTGAATTTGATAAAGGGGGGCTGAGAGCCAGCCTTGTATATATTACATGCTGCAGTACCCTTAGCTATTTTCTTTTCCCTTTTTTTCCTCCCAGTCACACCTTTAGGAATATGGAAATCCCTGGGCCAGGAATGGAAGCCTAGCTGCAGCTGCGACCTACACCACAGCTGGGGCAGCCCCAGGTTTTTAACCCACTGTACCACCAAAGGGAATCGTCCTTAACTATTTTCTTGTCCAGTGGCTTAAGCAACCTCATAAGATGGTAAGAGAATAAGATGATGTATTGTGTACCATCTCTGGATTAGCTTTCTCCTCTGGGCTCCAGAATTGTAAAACCTCTATATATATATATATATATATATATATATATATATATATATATATATACACATGTATACACAACAACCACAGCAACGAGGGATCCAAGCTGCATCTGCAAATTACACCACAACTCACTGCAATAAGGGATCCTGGGACCCCCTGAGCAAGGCAAGGGATCGAACCCACATCCTCATGCATACTAGTCGTATTCATTTCCCCTGATCCACGATGGGAACTCCATCGGTGTTAGTCTTGATCAGCTCACTGAGGGTGAGGATTATACCTTCCTTCCCCGGTCTGGAACTGGTGTCTCGAGGGTCCCAGTAAATATTTGATAACTGTGTAGAAGCCCTGGCTGTTACTCTTCTTCCCTGGGAGATTAAAGCTGAGGTGGAATGGCCCAGAACTCCCTTCTTCCAGAGCAACTTGTTCACAAACCATCTTGAAAATGCACAGTCTGATTTTAAAAATAAAACATTTGTAGTTCCTTCCTAATTCTGTTTTGCTCAGGCTAATAATAAAATGAGTTGGCATTTCTTGGGTATATATCAACTGACAGTAGAGGGAGTCAAGCCAAGAATGTGTTAGGTGGCGGTAGGAATCTGCATGCGATTAAAAATAGACCATGTGTAATAATGAAGAATTGAAAATTACTCAAATGGCCAACAATTAGGAAATAATTAAACAAATTTTGGTGCTAGAGAGACAGGTAATTAGATGAATAATACTGCCCTTAAAATTGTAAATGTGGAAAGGTCTGCTCAAATATTCCTAAAAATAAATAAAACTAATGTCCCCACTAGAATAAACACATTATTACAACTCTGCAATATTGTGTGTGTACAATGGCAATGACCAGAAAATGTTATGTCGTAGAACCAAATGAAATGTGAGTGTTTTATAACGAAACTTAGAATTTTTGTTTTCCCAATGTTTTTTAGCTATAAAAATCTATATCAAATCATTGTGCTGTATTATATCCTATATCAAATCATTGTGCTGTATTATATCCTATATCAAATCATTGTGCTGTATTATATCCTATATCAAATCATTGTGCTGTATTATATCCTATATCAAATCATTGTGCTGTATTATATCCAAAGTGTACATCATAAATTGAAACTATTGAGCTTTTCCAAGGGACCTAAGGGCATGGTTTATAATTTTTTGGACATATATAATGCATTGCATCCCCCAATTTAAAGACATATGTACATGTATGCATGTATATAAATGTGCACGTGTCTTTCATAGTGCTCTCAGAGAAGACAAACTGTTTTCATTTTGTTATTGCACCATGCCTCTGTATTTCTGGAAATCCGACAAACAGGCACTATGGTGTTAGCTCCTATTTATTTATTTATTTATGTATTTATTTATTTGCTTTTTAGGGCTGCACCCACGGCATATTGAGGTTCCCAGGCTAGGGGTTGAATCAGAGCTACAGCTGCCAACCTATGCCACAGCCACAGCAACGCCAGATCCGAGCCGCGTCTGCAACCTACACCACAGCTCACGGCAACGCCAGATCCTTAACCCGCTGAGCAAGGCCAGGGATCGAACCCGCAACCTCATGGTTCCTAGTTGGATTCGTTAACTGCTGTGCCATGATGGGAACTCCTATCTCCTCTTTATCAGTCTGAATTTATACCCAAGCTGAAACTGAGATTTATGAGATGATTTGCTCGAAGTGACAAATTAGCGAGGATCAGAACCAAGACCAGAACCCAGATGTCTCCGCACAAATACAGCTCCTTAACCTTGCCCAGAAACCTGAGCCAGGATGACCAGGCCGAGAGCAGCAAGGGCTCACTTCACGTACTCTGGATCTGCAACGTTCTTGGCTGAAGCACCTTGCATAGAATCTTGCATGAGGAGATTTCCAGGGAGCATTTGTTCCCACACCAGTGGATGGGAATATAACAGGTTGACACTGATCAGCAAAAATGCTTCCATATACTTGGTGGTATCAGTTTTCACCAGACCTTCTATACTATTTTTTTTTCCTCTGTGAAGGTTCCATCCTTTCATTTCTTCATTCTGCAGTTGATTATTAGGCAACCAATGCGTAGGAAACTGTGTCAATAGCTTACAGAGTTATAGGAATCACGTATTATTCTTGTTTTCAATATACTTATAACCTACTAAGAGAATAAGATTTGTATTTTTAAAATCACTATAATGAGGAGTTCCCGTCGTGGCTCAGTGGTGTTGCCATGAGCTGTGGTGTAGGTCTCAGACGCGGCTCGGATCCCGCGTTGCTGTGGCTGTGGCGAAGGCCAGCAGCTACAGCTCCTGTTAGACCCGTAGCCTGAGAAACTCCATATGCCGCGGGTGCAACCCCAGATAAGGCAAAAAGACAAAAAAAATCACTATAATGAATATGAGCTGAAGAGAGAGTAAACTGTGTTCAGGGAGTCCAGAGGAGAGAGAAAAGGCATTTAGCTGAAAGAGGCAAACTTCACAGAGATGTGGCATTTCGGCAGACAGAGCCTTGAAGGACAGGAACAATTTCATAACAAGAGTTGGGGGGGAGGACATTTCGGGAGAAGCAAACGTTTTAACAAAGGCACAGGTGAAAATGTTTGCAAAAGTACGGATCTAAGAAACACCCATTTTCCTTAGAGAGACACCTTTGGGCTAAACATGTTCTCTTTGTCCGCAATTGCTTTTACCAGGCTCTTTGTCTAAAAGGAGTTCGGCGATGCTTTAATCATCTCATCTGACTCATGCACGAGCTAGAACTCGGGACCCCGCTACCAAGGAACATACCGTGAGGGCTGTCTGTGAATTTCCTCTCTCCTGTGAACAAGGTAGAAAGTGTTATTAGCCCTGTTTTACAGCCAGTGTGAAACAAAGCTGTAGAGAGAGACTGGGAACTTTCTCAAGGTCACAGGATGAGTCAGCTGGAAAGAAATCCTAGAACAAGGGCTGCACCTCTCCAAAGGAGGCTGCAGAGGCACGTCTTTGAGGGGACAGCGTGTTCCCACCCAGAAGCCCCGGCATCTGCAGAGTGCCTTTTCCCAGGAGCTCAGCTTGTACGGTAGACACGATTTCATTCTCTCAGCACCCACTGCCGTCGGGTGAAGACTGCTTACATTCTTTTCTCAAAAGAACAAACTGAAAGTCCCCAGGGTATCCTAAGCTGTCCCTCTGAGAGCAAGTGACATGTCCAGCACACACCAACGATCGACCCGAGAGTGGCATTTTTTTTTCTGACTCTTGTCTTGGGACCGCAGGCTACTTCGAGAGGTGATGGGGTGAAGGTGGAAATGTGGGCCAGTCATTTTAAGGCCTGAGTTCTTTTTGTTTTTTGAGATTCAATTCACTTTTATTTCCTCCGTTTTTCAAATTGGATAAACACTATTGATTTATTTTCAAGTTTATTTCCCTTTTTTTGATATCTCCAAAAAGCTGTTAAGCTCACCTCATTAATGGTCTGTATAAATACTGTACTTTTCAGTTCTAGAACTTTCATTTTGTGTATTTTCCATTTCTAAAGACCTGAGTTCTGATCCCAGCTCTGTCACCTCACCTGCTGTTTGATTCTGGGCAATCACTCAACCTCACTGAGTCTCAGTTTCCTCATCCATAAAATGGAAATAACTTGATATATTTCTATGTGTTCTCAACATGTATGTTTTCTGATGCGGCTTGCATTCTAGTGCCTTGACATGGTTGGTTTTTTGTTTGTTTGTTTGTTTTCTTTTTCAGGCACACCCGCGGTATGTGGAAGTTCCCAAGCCAGGGACTGAATCTGAGCTGCAGCTGCCAGCCTACACCACAGCTGTGGCAATGCTGGATTCTTAACCCACAGCACCAGGCCAGGAATCAAACCTTCGCCTTCACAGAGACAAGCCAGATCATTAACTCACTGCACTACAGGTTTTTTGCTTTTTCTTTTTTATTTTTAGGGCCGCGCTGACGGCACACGGAAGTTCCCAGACTAGGGGTCAAATCAGAGCTACGGCTGCCAGCCTATGCCACAGCCACAGCAACGCAAGATCCGAGCCAGGTCTACGACTTACACCACAGCTCCCTACCTTGTGTTCTTAACCAGCTGAGCCACGGGTATTTTTAAATGCTAAGAAAAATATCTTGGGAGGAAACTCATAAATCCATGAAAAATGGCTGCTTTAGGGGTCGAAGATGGAACTGATTGCCTTCTGTTTATATCTAATGTACTTCTAAAACAAATACAGGATAAAAATGATAGCAATCTTATAACTTACTCTGTAAAAACTACCTAGCACAATGGTTCCCAAATACCTTCTTCTCTATAAAAGTTAGATTTACACTTAAAAATTAGGAGTTCTGGAGTTACTGTCATGGAGCTGCAGAAACAAATCCAACTAGGAACCATGAGGTTGCAGGTTCGATCCCTGGCCTCGCTCAGTGGGTTAAGGACCTGGTGTGGCCATGAGCTGTGGTGTAGGTCGCAGACGCGGTTCAGATCTGATATTGCTGTGGCTGTGGCGTAGGCCAGCAGCTGTAGCTTTGATAGGAACCCTAGCTTGGGAACCTCCATATGCTGTGGTTGTGGCCCTTAAAAAAAAGAGAGGGAAAGAAAATTAGGAGTTCCAATTGTGGCTCAGTGGTTTAGGAACCCCGACTAGTATCCATGGGGATGTGGGTTCCATCCCTGCCCTGGCTCAGTGAGTTAAGGACCTGGCATTTCTGCAAGCTGCAGCACAGATTTCATATGCGGCTCGGATCTGCCATTGCTGTGGCTGTGGCATAGGCCCCTCAACTACAGCTTGGATTTGATCCCTAGCTTGGGAACTTCCATATGCCGCAGATGTGGCCATTAATTAAAAAAAAAAAAAAGTAAAAAATAAAAATCATTACTTCCTGTGGTCAAGAGGTGGAATGAAGGCAGGAAATCAAGAAATGAGACGAGAATAACACAAATTTTCTAATCCAGAGCTAATTTCAGAGTTCCCCTTGTGGTGCAGCGGGTTAAGAACCCGACTAGTATCCATGAGGATGCAGGTTCATTCCCTGGCCTCACTCAGTGGATTAAGGATCTGGTGTTGCTGTGGCTGTGGTGTAGACCGGCAGCTGCAGCTCTGATTTGACCCTTAGCCTGGGAACTTCCATATACTGCAGGTACAACCCTAAAAATACCCTCCCTCCCCAAAAAAGAGCTAAATTCCTTGGGAGAACAACGAATGGAGAAGAAAGAGCCCGGCCTCCGGCTTTAGCTTTGAGTCCAGTTACAGCCACATGCACATCCTGTGCTAGTGAAACAGTCCCAGCCTCCCTGGGCCTCAGTTTTCTTATCTATAAATAGAGGTAAAAATTCTCGCCTCATAGAATCGCAGGGAGGCAAACACGCGAGGTGATTAGGAAGGCCCTAAACATTAGGTGCAGCGTGTGCCAGAGAAATAAAAACACCGTCCACACCCACAAAGCTCCTGTTTTCCACCCCTGCCAGTTCTTGTAGGACCAACTGTCTCCCAAGGGATCCTCTGCACTAAGTCACAAATTATTCTTTGAAAAACATTTTGTGTTATACCCCTGAATGCTGCTCTAAGGGCAAGGCTCGAACGTTCTCACCATAACAGCCACAAAACGGCAACCCTACAAGGTCACGGATGCATGGGCTAGCCTGACTGTGATAAGCATTTCCCAACACGAGCCATCATATTGTACATCGTAAACTTACGCAATAGGACATGTCAGTTATATCTCAATGAGTCTGGGGGAAAAAAGTTTTTACAGAAATAAATGAAACACAAGAAAGCACCTTGAAAACCAGCCATAGTGGAGCTCCCTCTCCATCTTTCTGATCTAGACCAGCTTTTCGCGCCCGCATGCTTGCGGTCAGACGCTGACCTTGGTGAGCCCCTGGTGCTTCCTGGACACACTGTGTTTACCCTCATGCAGCCTTTGGTAGCAGATGTGTTTAAAGGGCCGTAAACTCAGCAACGATAGACGGAAACTTGCTTTGCTCTCCTCTGGGCTTCTTGTTCTGAGTCAGAGAATTTTTCCTGCAGAGAAATCTGGCCGGCATCCTCTGTTTGGTGTCCCTAAAAGCTGTTTCTAGAGGAAACTTGAAAAGGGGATGATTTTTGTCCAATTGAATTTTTTTTTCTTTTGTAAAAAAAAAATTTTTTTTTGGAGTATCGTTAACTTCCTAGGTTGTATTAGTTTCCGGCATAGAGCAAAGTGATTCGGGGTGCGTGTACATATATCCCGTCTTTTTTTCCTGCATAGGTGGTTCATTTCTTTTTATTGCTGAGCAGTATTGCGTCGCGTGGTTGCGCCAGTTCGATTTTTGTCCGCTTTGAATCAAAGCTGTTGGCTTTCGATTTCCTTGAACTGGGAGGGAAAGCAGCCTAGTTGTCACCATGTCATAAAATCGCGGTTTGTTCTGAGATGTAAATGAGACGTTTTACGTGACCGTGCTTTGCAAACTGAGTGCAGTCAACCATCCAGAGGAAAGCACACAAGGCGAGCTGGGTCCCAAATGGCTCGGTCCATTTTCTTGTCAAAGGAGAGACTTAATGAAAACTCTCCCCAAACTCAGAGGAGAAGGAGCATTTCTGCTTTCGAACTTTATGAATTTGTTTTACCCCAGATTTCCCACTCCATTTGTCCTCAGTCTCAACTTCAGGCTTTCAGTTTGGGGTTGGTGCTTCCGCCTGTGTTTCTGTGGCTGAAGCATCTCTCGCATTTCCTCTATTTCTTTCTGCGGCTGTGGCCATTCCCAGGCAGCTTGTGAGGTGGTGGAGCTGAATTTCTCGGAGGAGGCAGATGGGGAAGGTAGCGGTTGGTCCGTCCAGCCTCACTTGTGAATTCCATCTCTCAGCGACACCACAAAGGACCACCGCCACTTCCTGAGAACTCTTGTCTTCTCTCCCTTCTGGACCGGTTCCCAGCGTGCCAGGTACCGTGTAAGTGCTTTTACCCCAGTCTCGCTTACAAGCCTCACGACAGTCCACAAGAGATGACTTTTACTTATTTCACAGAGAAGGAAAGTCAGGGTCTAGGTAAGAACTCCAGAGACTCATTTAAAGTCACACAGGTAATTAAGGACAGAAGTGGGATTTCAGTTCAGTTCATCTGACAATGAAGCCTTTAGACCCTGGACCACACAGCTTCCCAGCCTGCTAAGACTCCGGTACAACCGGGAGAAAATCTAACCCCTGCCTCCTGCCCCACCCCACCCCCCATAGTCAGCAAGACTGTAATTCATCAAGCCTGGGACATCCTTTCCTCTCTTGAGAAAACCTTGGTTGACTCCTGCCTGCTCTTCAAGACTCAGTCCAGGAGGTGCCTTTGCTGAGAAACCCTCGCTAACATCCCCAGGCTGACTTCAAGATCCCCTCCAGGTTCCCCCAGCCCTAACAACGTGAATTTTTATATTTCACTTGTGGGTTTACTTGTGCGTCTCCCTCACAACTTGACCAGCAACCAAAGGGCAGCATCTGAAACTTTTTATGCATTCCTAGTGCTGACCCATGCCTGGCACTGGACTGAGGTTGGCACTTCGTCCTTGTCCGTTGAATGAATAAGCGGATTAATATATAATGAACACATGAAACAGCAACAAAAGCTACAAGAAAGAACAAGCCAAAGCTGCTCCTTATTTCTGGTACCCTCATCCATATCGACGCCACCAACCGAGTAGCATGAAATCAATTCAACGAAGATTTATTGAGTCATAGGGCAACGTGCTGAGTGCTGGCACCTTGCATCAGAATATCTTGGAAGTGAAGACCCTGGGCACAGATTTTTTTTGTCTGTAAAAAGAGCATGATAGCCACATCTTTATCACAGAATTGCCTTAGGGTCAGATCGCAAAATGGATATGAAAGCGCTTTAGAAACCGCGATGGGATGTGCAAACATGGGTGGTTATAATTTTGTTATTGCTATTATTGTGTACAAGGCACTGTGTCGGGTCCCAAAGGAAGACTTAAAGAAGAGGAAGCTACTGGCCACAGCACCCCTGCCCATCCCTCCCGCCCCAGGCACACATAATGAAGCACTCAGAGGACTGTGAAGTGAGGCCAAAAATAGAGAAAGAAGGTCAAAGACTAGAGGAACTCCAAGGAGGAAGAAATCAGGGGTCAGGGTCAGGGGTCAGAATGGGTCATCATCTAAGGCTATGGGAGCTTGGGGAGGCTCAATGACATGGCCCCCACCCTCAAGCCATTTATAGTCGTACGCAGTGTTGTGGGGGATTGACATGGACGGTGTTTGAACGTGTCAGACACAGTGTGTGGTCATTGAAGGCATCAGAGACCTGGGCTGGATCTTGCAGAGCGGGTGGGATCTGGGTGAGGGGAAGAGATGGATGCGAGTTCCTTACAGCGAGGAGGAAGGACACGGAGCAGACCTGAGCTGGGAAGCTCTGGGAGGCCGCGTGGAGTCTGAGCAAGAGGCTTCTGTGCTCCGTGGTACCCTCATTTCAGCAGGACCTCAAAATCGTCCAATGTGCCATATCAGGTTGGGTCAATTGTCCACTCAGGGCTCTATATTTGGACTGGAGCTCAAGAGGATATTTTGAGAGAGCCTCTGGTAGTCTTATTGGTATAATCACTAATCTTTAGGTTGGTTCCTAAAATCCTCAGACTGAGAGGTTATAATCACCCCTCTCTGATTTGCCTCTAATTGTAAAAGGACATTTCAATGACCATTACATTTTCAACAAGGACAAATTTTTTTTTTCTTTTTACAGCCGTACCTAGGGCATATGGAAGCTTCCAGACTAGGAGTTGAATTGGAGCTGTAGCCACTGGCCTAGGCCACAGCCACAGTAATGCCAGATCCAAGCCACGTCTGTGAACTACGCCACAGCTTGTGGCAACACTGGATCCTTAACTCACCGAGCAAAGCCAGGGATCGAACCCGCATCCTTAGGGACACTATGTTGGGCAACCTACTGAGCACTTACCAAAAGGTATCCTCTCGGCCTTTGGGGGTTTCTAGTTTCAAACTTCATGGGAAAAAAATTGAAAATGAAGAGACTATATCCTGGAGGTTTTCAAAATCAGAAAATGTTATAAAAATTCAGTTTTTGTTTTTCATAATCATTAACCTACGGTCTCTACAAAAACGTTACCTTCTTATTTTAAGATACCACTATATAAAGGCATGTCAGGCACAAAACCCACATGCAATAAATATAGAATAAGAGAAGCAAATTCATACCTGCCATTAGTTACACCATTCCTAACAACCAAAGCCACTATTGCTTTCTAGGCTTTGGTGAAACAGCTGGACAGCTTGTCGGAGTCAAGTTCATTACATCCTTGGAAGAAATAGTTGTATCTTTTGATTCTTTTTTTTTTTTGGTGGAGTCATAAGGTTTTTTTTTTTTAGGCTTTCCTAATGGATTTTATTTCAATTATAGGTGTACATAAATCATCACAAGTCAGTTTTACAGATTTTGTATCCCAGACACACAGTGCATCCCCCCACCTCCCAAAATAGTTGTATCTTTTGGAATAGAAGGTTGCATCAATTTTAGGTCCAGTTCCTGGAAATTTCTCCATAATCAATATGGGCTAACCAAGATCCATGTATTACCTGCTCTCATCTCACCTCCAATATCATTTATCCACAAAGAGGTAGGTCTTATCGATGAGTGGATTAAAAACAGCAGCATCAGTTTCAGCACAGCATCTGGACAGCCCAAACAAGGTATACTATTGGCATAGTTTGGCTGTGGTTTTAAAGCACTGATTAACTAGTACCTGCCATCTTCAAAAAGAACAACTTGATTCCTGGCTCCAATTTCCTAAGTGGCTTAATAGAAAGCTGCCACCAAGAGTTCATTGCAGCGGCCCAGGTGCTGCTGTGGTGCAGGTTTGATCCCTGGCCTGGAATGTCCTCATGCTGCAGGCATGGCCAAAAAAAAAAGAGAGAGGTGCTCGTCTTTTTTTTTTTTTGTCTTTTTAGTGCCAAACCCGAGGCATGTGGAGGTTCCTAGGCTAGCGCTCCAATTGGAGCTGTAGCAGCTGGCCTAAGCCGCAGCCACAGCAACGCCAGATCCAAGCCCCATCTGCGACCTACACCACAGCTCATGGCAACAATGGATCTTTAACCCACTGAGTGAGGCCATGTATCAAAACTGTGTCCTCATGGATGCTAGTCAGACTCATTTCCGCTGAGCCACGATGAGAACTCCAAGACCCCATCTTAATGAAAAAGGGGACATCAGCAGTCAAATTGAGGCCATAGGTGGCTGGTTGCACAGTCTAAGGCTGTGACATAGCTTGGTGCTTTTATGAGTCTCTGGAGAGAGACAATGTCACAGAGGTCATCAGCAGAGAAAGGTGAAACCTGTTCAATCTGCATAATGTAGAGACAGAACATAATAGCCTTTGATGTTTGGAATGGCCAAGCTCACAAACAGCAACAAGAAACAAACGTATGTCTTTGGCGTGTTTAAATCCAGATTTCAGCCTCATCACATGCAAGCCTCCTCCAATACCAGCTCTGGGTCCATAAGCATCGGTGATGGTTCCACCTCTGTCTTCAAAAGGATGGGAGTCCCTGGGAGCTCCTTGTGTGAAATATATGATAACATCAGCCTCATCGGGGCTCGTCTGTCCAGATTGCGGTGGGTCCCATCACTCTGCACGCGAAAAGCTTCGTGGATGGCGTAGTCAATACCCTTCCACATCATGGCATGGCGGGAGAGTAAAACATTATTTTTTATATTCGTTTTTTGGGTTTTCTTTTTCTTTTTAGAGCCACATCTACGGCAGATGAAAGTTCGCAGGCTAGGGGTCGAATCGGAGCTGCAGCTGCCAGCCTATGCCACAGCCACAGCAACGCCAGATCCGAGCTGCATCTGCGACCTACACTGTAGCTTGTGGCAATGCAGGATCCTTAAACCACTGAGCGAGGCCGGGGATCAAACCCACATCCTCACAGACCAGTATGTTGGGTTCTTAACCTGCTGAACCACATTGGGAACACCTATACTTGGTATTTTCATTTTACCTCTCATTTATTTTATTTTACTTCTTTTATTTATTTTTTTACTTTTTAAATTTTTAATTGAAATACAGTTGATTTACAATACTGTATTCATTTTCTGCTATACAGCAAAGTGATTCAGTTATCCATGTAGACACACTCTTTTATAACTACATTCTTTTCCATTATGGTTTATCATAGGACATTAAATACAGCTCTCCATGCCATGCAGTGGGATCCTGTTATTTATCCCCTCCATGTAATAGCTTACATCTGCCCACTCTAACCTCCCTCTCCACCCCTTCCCTAAACCCTTCCCCTTTGACAACCAAAAGTTTGTTCTCCTTGTCTGTGAGTCTGCTTTTGTTTAGGTTCATCTGAGTCTTTTTTTTTTTTAATGGCCTCATCAGCAGCATATGGAAGTTCCCGGGCTAGGGGTCAAATTGGAGCTGCAGCCGCGGCCACAGCCACAGCAACACGGGACCTGAACTGCATCTGCGACTTAACAACACTGGATCCTTAACCCACTGAGTGAGGCCAGGGATGGAACCTGCATCCTCATGAATACTAGTTGGGTTCTTAATCCACTGAGCTACAGTGGGAACTCCGGAGTATCATTCTTAATCCTGTGGATTATATTATTTCCCCATCATTGCTCTGAACTGGTGAACCCTGGGCACCCCACATCCAGGTGTGGACATCATCGTCAGGGAAGATGCCTCCAATTGCTCAGTCACTTTTGGCCCCAAGAGTGGCTGCATTTCCCGGACTTTGCCCATCATGAAGTTGCTAATGATTCTTATTTTGAGCACTGCAGTTCTTTCCATCAGGAGGCCCTAAAATGTGCCCAGGTACTTTTGGGCAAACATCACGTCATCTTCTTCTTTTCCCCTTTCTTTTTGTCTTTTTAGGGCCGCACCCATGGCCTATGGAGGTTCCCAGGGTAGGGGTCGAATTAGAGCTACAGCTGTCGATCTACACCACAGCCACAGGAGTTCCAGATCTGAGCCAGGTCTGCGACTTACACCGCAGCTTATGGCAACACTGGATCCTTAACCCACTGAGCGAGACCAGGGGTGGAACTTGAGTCCTCATGGATACTACCTAACCAGTTTCATTAACCACTGAGCCACAACGGGAACTCCCCCCACATCATTTTCTTTTGAACTTGTGGTATTAGACAAGGGGAACAGCTCCAGAAGCAACTGCTTGAAGGACCAGAATAAAGAGAAACTTTAGTCTAAACTTGTCTTGAATAGTTTACCCCAGTGTGCTTTGTTCCTTTTCAGTCTTCAGCTGGCTTTTGTTCCTGCCTTAAACTTATGCAGGTATCTCCACCCCCAGCATTCCTAAATGTCTCTGACAGCAGATCTCAAGGAACACTCCCTCTAAACTCCTTATTATCTGTACCTCCAATTTAATAATACCTTATATTATCACTTAACTTTTCATAAAAATGATCTGATTTACCAACTGTATTGTAAGACTCTTGAGGGAACACAGGCCAACCTGAATTTCCAGATTTATTATTACTGCTATTGTTTACTCATTATTTTCCCTTTTACAGGCTGCCATGTCTCTTTCATCTCCCACTCTCTCCTTGGACCATGCATCTTCAAGTTTAAACCCAAAAAATGTTCACAGATGCACTCAGAAGAAACTGAGGTGAGGAGGGGAGTTCCTGATGTGGCTCAGTGGAAACGAATCTGACTAGTATCCATGAGAACGCAGGTTCAGTCCCTGGCCTCACTCAGTGGGTTAAGGATCTGGCGTTGCCATGAGCTATGGTGTAGTCTGAAGATGTGGCTCGGATCCCGCGTTGCTGTGGCTGTGGCGAAGGCGGGCAGCTTCAGCTCCAATTTGACCCCTAGCCTGGGAACCTCCATATGCTGCGGGTGCGGCCCTAAAATGACAAGACAAGACAAGAAAATGAGGTGAAGAACAGAGAGTCAGAGGAGAGGAAGCTCCAACATTAGGATCAATGTCCACAAATAATGACGTCACAGGCATCATAGATCAAACTGGATTTTTTAAAATTTGGATTCTGTGTCTCTACAAATGCATATTTAGAACACTTAGGCTTTTCTGAGCTTTTTCCTATTATTAAAGCAAATGAATTTGGAGTTCCTTTTGTGGCTCAGCAAGTTAAGAACCTTACACAGCATCCGTGAGTATGCTGGTTCAATCCCCGGCCTCGCTCAGTGGGTCAAGGATCCAGCATTTCCACAAGCTGCAGTGTAGGTCACAGATGAAGCTTGGATCCCGAGTTGCTGTGGCTGTGGTGTAGGCCAGCAGCTGCAGCTCAGATTTGACCCCTAGCCTGGAAACTTCCATATGCTGCAGGTAGCGCCCTTAAAAGACAGGAAAAGGAGTTCCTGTCATGGTTCAGGGTTAACGAATCCGACTAGGAACCATGAGGTTGCAGGTTCGATCCCTGGCCTCACTCAGTGGGTTAAGGATCCGGCGTTGCCGTGAGCTGTGGTGTAGGTTGCAGACGCGGCTCGGATCCCGCGTTGCCGTGGCTGTGGCGAAGGCCTGCGGCTACAGCTCCTGTTAGACCCCTAGCCTGGGAACCTCCATATGCCGCGGGTGCGGCCCTAGAAAAGGCAAAAAGACAAAACAAACAAACAAACAAACATAAAAGACAGGAAAAAAAAAGAAAAAGAAAGAAAGAAAAGAAAAACAAACAAACCAGTGGAGACTGCGCTGGAATTTACACTGTAATGTATTCTCTTTTTATATCCTTCTCCCATTATTTCAGATAAGTTAAACATACAGGCTAAACTCAGAAGGAACTTCAAGTTTACCTAGATCACTAATTTTCAACACGGACCAGCAAAAGCTTACTCTTCTTATACATAAAGCACACAAATGCACGTGAAGTTCATAAACAGAAATACAGCGCATCTGGTGGTATGAACATTTTATGGGAAAGAGCAATGAGGAGACATACATCTTTAAAAGGGCTCCTCAGGGGTGAAATCATGGGGAGAAAAGTTGAGAAACACTGACAGACCAGTGTCTTCAGACCCATTAAATCAGAATCTAGGAGGAGTGGGATCCCAGCAACACTATTTTTCAAATTATTTTTCTACCAGATTAGAAAAGTACACAGCCAGGATTGAGAACCACTGACCCAGACCATTATTCCATGGGGCAGTTGAGAATCGAAGAAGAGAAATAATGAAACCACAGTTCCCATTGTGGCTCAGTGAGTTAAGAACCCAACACAGTGTCCATGAGGATGTGGGTTCCATCCCTGGCCTCGCTCAGTAGGTTAAGGATGGGACCCTGCTGTGAGCTGTGGTGCAGGTCACAGACGCGGCTTGGATCTGGTGTTGCTGTGGCTGTGGTGTAGGCCGGCAGCTGTAGCTCCGATTCAGCTGCTAGCCCAGGAACTTCCATATGCTGCAGGTGTGGTCCTAAAAAGAAAAAAATAAAAAATCGAACTGTAAAAAAAAAAAGAGGTAACCAGACCAGACAGAGGTAGTGTCCCCCTTGACTGCTGTGCCAACGCTGTTTTCACCGTGCTGTGGAGTCTTTTTCAGCTCGTATTCTACAGTTTTATTACGTTTTATTACATGTTAGCCTGTGGACAATGTGGTCCATGTTTTTAGTTCAAACTTTATCCTGACAGTTTGAGGAGTGATGCACAGCTCTTTGTGAAAGCTGAAGATGTATGACATGCACACAGTTTTGAAATATTCAAAATAAAAAGTATATTACAAGGACTAAGTTTTTCTTTCTCCACCCTGACTCCAGTCTCCCAGTCACCAACCCCCTTCCCCAGATGCAGGCTCTGTGCCAAGTCTCTTGGGTGTCCGTCCAACAAATTTCTGTGTCTCCTTCTATTGCTTTTAAATAATGGAAGTGCTTGATAATTCTAGAGAAAAGAATAATGCTCAGATCAGAGCTCCCAAGTGTCTTTACTCCCAGCTCTATTGTGTCTTTCTCAGGGTTTGGTAACAAGTACACATCCTTCTCCAGGAGTGAAAATAACATCATTTTGAACAGTACTGCGATTATCCTTTCATTTTATACCGAATCTGCCTGCACCGGAAATGTCCTAGCTATAAAATTGGACCGCAACAGGCAGTCTCATTGTCCTCCTATAAGGCGGCAGTCATGGTAAGTTACCCAGCATTTCACAGAACAATCGACTTATCAGAGGAAAAAAAACCTTACTGATCACAGATTTCCTTTCTTTTCTTTTCTTTTCCTTTTTAAAAGCAGATTGCTTTAAGCACAAATTGATCAAAATCCCGTATAATGGAAATTATATAGAATATAATATTATATTCTAAATAATTGTATACGTATTATATACATTATATGTACAATGGGTATTTTTCAGTAAACTGTAAAAAGCATGGTGGTCTTTTAAATGCATATAAGCATATATTATCCTTGTGGGATAATTCTCATAGTTTGACCTTTGATTCCTCACTTTTGTAATGAGTTATTGTTTTTTGGGATTTTTTTTTTTTTTTTTT
>PVHT021183556.1:11929846-11944585 GCA_004024745.2 Catagonus wagneri | reverse complement strand
AACCCTCAACCTCATGGTTCCTAGTCGGATTCGTTAACCACTGAACCACGACAGGGAACTCTTTTTGTTTTTGTTTTTAACAGAGTATCTTTCTGGCTTCCTTTCCAAGACAGTCCTGATATCCCCCAATGTGACCAGAGGCAGTGACAAGCAATCAGCTATAGACTTTTATTCCAGGCTGATGACTAATCTCCAGAATTCTGCTCCATCTCTCCACACAATCCCCAACTCCGAAGGGTTACTCCTAGGAGATAAACAATTTCATTTCCCTGGGAAGATAAGTTTTAAAAAACTGTTCTCTTGGAATATAGCCCTACCCAGAACATGCTGACATAGAAGTGATAACGGTTAAATTTAGAAAGTTCTTTCTCAAATCAAAGAATACTCAAGTTGAGAGGAAAAACAGAGCTCATTCTAGGCCGTTATTTCATTTTACAGAGAGGGAAATTGAAGATGAGGGAGGTTAACTGGTTTGTCCAAGGTCACATGGGAATTTCACTCCTTTTTCTTAGTAAATAGCTTCCGGGTGCCCACGTGTCAGCCCTGGGCCAAGCTGCACGGCCCTGCAGCCAGCGGGTTCCATCGGGGATGCTGGTGGCAGTGACAGGGCTAGAATTCAGGTCGGTCCTCTCCCACCCTCCCTGATGGCCCCCTCAGGGGACCTCTGGCTTTGCCTCCTCAGAGGATCAGCATTCAGAGTGATAAAAATAAGACGATTTCCAGGAAGATGGAGCCTCATTTTTCTCAGTCCCTTCTGGCAGGGATCGAAGGACATTTGGAAGGAAGCCAGGGATGTGAATGTATCCATATTTGTAGTGATAAAGCCACTGTCCCAGAGCCCATTGGACACAGGCCTTGGGTGGTTTCATAGAGAGCCCTCCCGTGGTCATGCACCCCCTTGGGGACCGAGAAGGGTGGCCAGGGGTGGAAGTGAACACGGTGCCCACAGAACACGTACCTTGAGAAGCCTCACCTGCTCAGGGATTTCAGCCAAGACTTTGTCTCCCCTTGAACAGTGCTGGAGACAACACAGCCACAAGCAGGATGGCCCTGCCATCTAACGTTTTTTTTTTGTTTGTTTGTTTTTTTGTCTTTTTAGGGCCACACCTGTGGCATATGGAGGTTCTCAGGCTAGGGATCAAATCGGAGCTACAGCCGCCAGCCTCGTTCACAGCCACAGCAATACCAGATCTGAGCCGTTTCTGCACCTACACCACAGCTCATGGCAATGCCAGATCCTCAACCCACTGAGCGAGGCCAGAGATCAAGCCTGCATCCTCATGGATGCTAGTCACGTTCACTTCCGCTGTGCCACGACAGGAACTCCTCCCTGGCATCTGGTTTTGAACCAACCACTCACTTGTCTCAGAAACGTCTCTTTATTTTAGTTTCAGGACTTGATGACTCAATAGTGTGAGATAAGATGACATGAATCACTTAGAGCCTTTCAGATGGTGAAGTACCAGCCTGGACAAGAAAAATAAAACAAACAGACGTACAGACCAGTCACGAAGGCATTCACGTGAGCAGATGGATACCCACAGGCACACACATACACACATGTGCATACACACACTGCAGCTAAAACTCATCCTTACAAAAATAAAATTTAGGAGTTCCCATTGTGGCTCAGCAGGTTAAGAACCTGACTAGTATCCATGAGGATGCGGGTTCAATCCCTGGCCCCGCTCAGTGTATTAAGGATCCAGCTTTGCCATGAGCTTTGGTGTAGGTCGCAGATGAGGCTCAGATCCTTTGTTGCTGTGGCCCTCGCCCTGGCCAGCAGCTGCAGCTGCAGCTCTGATTCGACCCCAAGCCTGGGAACTTCCATATGTCTCGGATGAGGCCCTAAAAAGAAAAAAAATATATATGACAGAGAAAACTTCATGGGACACTGGAACATCTCTATAAATGAGTATTCATCTTGTTAAAAACATTTCAAATAAAGGAATAAAGTGTAAGGACAGGATGCTAAGAGAAATAAGCCAGTTACAAAAAGACAACTACTGTATACTTCCCTTATAGGAAGTATCTAGATTATTCAAACTCATAGAAACAGAAAGTAGGATCGTGGTCGCCAGGGGCTGGGGGCACTGGGAAATGCGGAGTTGTTTTTTTCAACACCACAGAGTTTCGGTTTTGCAAAGTGACAAAATTCTGGGGATGAATTGCACAACGAAGTAAGCATACTCAGTAGTACCGAACTGTACTCGAAAGTGGCTACAGTAGCAAATTTTATGCTATGTGTATTTCACCACAATTAAAGATTTTTTTTCAAGTAGAAAAGAAGTAATACGTGCTCTCCATTAAGAGTTTTCTGTCATATATGAGTTACTATAAATAGGTATCAGGGAGGTAAGTTAAGTCCTTGAATTAAATTGACAGAAGCCTGAATTGCAAGAGAAAAAAACAGCATTTATTCATATAGGTACTCAGAGGGCACCTAGAAAATAGCTTAAGTTAGGGGTTTATTTACCTAATTTAATGGGTAAAAGGGTGTGGTGGGGGGGAAGGGGGTCTTTTGGAAAGAGCAAATGGGTTTCTTTAGGGAAAAAAGTAGGCTTTTAGGGGAACAAAATAGGAGATAGGAGAGCTTGTTAATATTGTTCGTTTATGCAGGTATGAGTGGTCCTTTTCACCGTCTATGGCGTATGAAACTCCCTGACAAGGGATCTCCCGGCATTTCATTCTAGGTCTCCATCTGGGAGTGAAACCACTCAGAAGACAGGAACTACGACAACTTCACTCCAAGGATTTTCTTTTAGTGGGATACGGTGGGGAGGAAGGGGGAGGTTGGGAGGTGGTCAGACAAAGCCTCTTTCTCCGTCTGTGGATTCTCAAAACTCTTCAGCTCAAAATAATTTTTATGGAGTTCCCGTCGTGGCTCAGTGGCTAACGAATCCGACTAGGAACCATGAGGTTACGGGTTCGATCCCTGGCCTTGCTCAGTGGGTTAAGGATCCAGCGTTGCTGTTTCTGTGGTGTAGGCCGGCAGCTACAGCTCCGATTAGACCCCTAGCCTGGGAACCTCCATATGCCGCGGGTGCGGCCCCAGAAAAGGCAAAAAGACCAAAAAATAATAACAACAATAATAATAATTTTTATGCCACTGTGGCATGAAAATTACGCCACAATTTTATCGTAAAATTTGGATCCCTTCCTAGATGTTCTTCCAAATATTAAGAGATGCAAGTTGTGATATTTTGCAAAACTTTAATCAATATGTACACAAGATGAACCTCTTCCCTCTGACAAAGGGCCCCAAATTTTATTTATATGTACATATACATGTATGACATAGACATATACATATATATGTATATATATATGTATACACATATGTAAATATAAATTTGTGAGAACCTTATCTGTTTGTTCAATTTTAGCCCCAAAAAGCCGAAGCTATGGCGTTCCTGTTGTGGTGCAGCAGACACTAATGCGACTAGGAACCATGAGGTTGTGGGTTCGATCCCTGGCCTTGCTCAAGGGGTAAAGGATCTGGCGTTGCCGTGAGCTGTGGTGTAGGTTGCAGATGCGGCTCGGATCCCACGTTGCTGTGGCGAAGGCCGGCGGCTACAACTGCGATTGGACCCCTAACTTGGGACTCTCCATATGCAGCGGGTGTGGCCCTAAAAAACTAAAAAAAAAAAAAAAAGCTGAAGCTAAAATATCAAAAGATCTTTCAAGATCAGTCGTTGTTGGAGAGGAACAGTGAAACGAAAAAATTAGGATCTATGTGTTGGTAGAAAGTGTGAGTTTACACGGGGGAGGTACCAGTTGGGTGGTACAGAACATTTCATTTTTGCTGTAGAGTCTAGAGCCGGGAAGAAATGAAGTCATTTTTTCTCAGGCGCAGAACAGTTCTCAGGTGCTTTTGGCAAGGATGTTTATCTCTTTAAGGGCATTTTTCAATAGGGTTTTGTTTCCTAGATTGCTATGTGCTTTCCCACTTTACTGCAAGTATTTGGAATAAGCTTCCTTTCTCTCTTTTTTTTTTTGTCTTTTGTCATTTTAGGGCTGTACCCATGGCATGTGGAGGTTCCCAGGCTAGGGGTCTAATCGGAGCTGTAGCCGCTGGCCTACACCAGAGCCACAGCAACACAGGATCCGAGCCTCGTCTGCGACCTACACCACAGTTCACGGCAACGCCAGATCATTATGAGCAAGGCCAGGGATTGAACTGGCAACCTCATGGTTCCTAGTCGGATTCGTTAAACACTTCGCCACGATGGGAACTCCTGGAATAAGCTTCCTTTTTCTAAAGCGTTTTCCAGGCAGAGTAAGACATTTTCAAATCCTTTTGCCGCGTACAGTGTGGTCCTTGACCAGCCTCTTGGAGGAGATGGTTAGAAATGCAGAATTCCAGGCCCCATCCCTGAGGCACTGACTCAGAATCTGCATTTCCCGAAGATTCTCAGGGGAGGCCTGTGCCCCTGAAAGGCTGGTGAGAAATGTGGAGTTCTGGGAGTTCCCTTCATGGCTCAGTGGTTAACAAATCCGACTAAGAACCATGAGGTTGAGGGTTCGATCCCTGGCCTTGCTCAGTGGGTTAAGGATCCGGCGTTGCCATAAGCTGTGGTGCAGGTTGCAGACACGGCTCGGATCCTGCGTTGCTGTGGCTGTGGCGAAGGCTGGCAGCTACAGCTCCTGTTAGACTCCTAGCCTGGGAACCTCCATATGCCGCAGGTGTGGCTCTAGATAAAGGCAAAAAGACAAAAAGAAAGAAAGAAAGAAAAGAAATGTGGAGTTCTGGGTTCCACCTCTGTGAATCTCCCCTAAAGCCTGAGACCCCCTCCCCGGCCTAGAAGTTTCGAGTCAAGTTAAACATTTCATCTGAATATAGGAAATTTCATATCTCTAGAATTCCTACGATAATAGTGATTGCTTCTGGAAGGAAGTGCAGGGAGAGAGAAACTTCCACGTTCTAATTTTTGTATGGCTTGACTCTTTTTATTACGTGCTTAGATCTTTACCATATATATAATCATATATCTTTTCTACCTAGCACATTCCTTGGACCGCTGTATTTACTCTGTACTTTCCTAAACATGATTTCACAAATCCTCTGAGCATCCTTATCAAGAAGCAATTCATTGGAGTTGCACTGTGGCTCATAGGGTTAAGGACCCAACATAGTCTCTACAAGAGTGCTGGTTTGTTCCGGTGCTGCTGTGGACTGATGTGTAGGTTGCAAATGCGGCTCAGATCCAGTATTGCTATGGCTGTGGCATAGGTCTCAGCTGCAGCTCCGATCCCTAGCCCCCAGGGAACTTCCATATGCCACAGGTGCAGCCGTAAAAAGAAAAAAAAGGAGAAAGAAGAAGCAGTACATTAAGATACCCTTATATTACAGATGAAGATGTTGAAGTATAGAAGTAAAGATCATGAAGAGGCGGAGTTCCCGTCATGGCACAGAAGAAATGAATCCAACCAGGAACCGTGAGGTTGGGAGTTCGATCCCTGGCCTCTCTCAGTGGGTTAAGGATCCGGTGTTGCCATGTAGGTTGCAGATGCGGCTTGGATCCTGCATGGCCGTGGCATAGGCCGGCAGCTGAAACTCTGATTCGACCCCTAGCCTGGCAACCTCCATATGCTGCAGGTTGAGCCCTAAAAAAGAAAAAAAAGACCATGAAGAAACATTGAAAATTAGAGCCCAAAACAGGCACCAAGTGTTTAAAATATTTTTATTACGAAAAATTTCAAATCTTACAAAATAAACAGAACATTATAATGGACCCTCATGTACCCATCACTCTCACCCTCAATCCATTATTATGTATATATGTATATATACATATTTTTAAAGTAAAATGAACACACACTGAAATGCACAAATCTTCTCAGGATCTTTCCCCCCCCTTAATTCCAGTCTTGTTTGGCAAAAATCTGGCTCTATTGCCTCCCAGATGTAAATGCTATTGACGGATTTCCTGCTGTTTCCTACACTGTGTTGAATCATCCTTCCCTCGATTTAGGTTTGGTTGGAGAAGAGGAATGCCTTTGTTTTCAGTCGGAAAGCATAGGGGGTACCAAGTCTGGCTGCTGCATTGTTGTCCAGTCACAACTGAAACCCAGGCATGCCTCTTTTAAATGGTTCTCTTGGCCAACGGTCAAAGCCTCCCTCCAAAATGGAAGCTCAGGGCCCCTTAGCAGTGACCCACCCTTAACCAGCCTCACACCCGCCCCCCCTTAGTGCTAACCGCTCTGAGTGGGCTGTTTGAGCCACCATTAATCCATTCAACGATGCTCCTTTATTCAGCCCTACTACGTGCCAGGTGCTGCCTCTCCTGGACCTCATCTCTAAGAAACCCAAACTTGCAAGCCTCCCATTTCCCTTTAAAAGCTGGAAAAGAAAATATAAACTTGTCTTCCATCTCATCGCAGGAGATGAGTCAGCAGAACAGGAAATTCTCCTTGCACAAGCCCTGCCGATCCCGTGGGCTGGGTGTGTGCGGTATCGAGCGAGCGAGGGCTGAGAAGGGGAACCGGCTTCTCTGCTGGAACCACTTTGAAAGGTGAACAATGCGAGTTGGCCGGTGAGTTGAGGAGTGTTGACACACACCTGGCCAATGAGAACGGTCTTGACACGTTTGGGGGAAAAAAAAAACTCAGCCGCTTCCAAATAAGGAACAGGGCAAATAAGGAAACTGGCTGTGACCCGAGTCTAGGTGGCTTCAGAACGAGCGGTTGAAGGAGTTACCGCCTGTGAAACTCGAAAGGCACCTGAGCGGCAAGCTGGGCTGTCAGGATGTTTGGGGAAAGAGCCATTCAGGGTGGGGTTCGGGAAAGGCCCTTGTATGCCACGAAAGCCCTCGCGGTGCAATCGCTTGCGGTGCAATTCTGCACACGCAGTGAATTACAGGAGGAAGGAGAGCTTGGGCTCTGGAAATGCCTGCCCGATGGAGCCACCTCTGGCCCCGTCTCTAACAGCAGAGCAAAGCTCACCGGGGACGCAGGCTGCAGCCCGGGCTCCACTCCTCACCAGCTGTGAGCCTGGGAATAAGTCATTCAATCTCTGCGGGCCCCGGTTTTCTCTTCTGCAGAAGGAAAGTCAAACACAGTAAGCCAGCTCTGCCATGGCTAAATGCTGTCGCTCCTGTACAAAGGCAAATTGGTTTAGCATTAAGCCCACTTTCGGCTTTCATTCCATTACTTTTCCAGTGAGGTCACGAGGGAGAAATAGCTGAGTGTGGCCGTTAGCAAAATCAGGACTCTTTAAAATAGCTGTTCTGTGGGAATCAGGCACGGAGTGCCCGTGTACACCTGTGTGTGTGTGTGTGTGTGTGTACACATTTCCATTGGGTGAGGCCGTGGAGAAGGGGCCACGCATTCAGCCAGGTCTGAATGTTTCTGCTTTGCAGAAAAATAAATGCTGCAAGATTGAGAAGTGAGATTTTTTGCATCTGAGAAGGAGCTGGGGGAGGGGTAAATGTGCTGAGATTCCAGCACTGAATTAAAAAAAGGATGAGGACGCAGTTAGAAGGAGAGGCTGCCAAGGAGCCAAGAAGTAAAAATATGCCGGGGCTTTTAAATAGGGTGTAGCTAGAGCCGGTTAAATCCTACTCTTCCACTCCGACTGGCCTTCCCCTCACCCCACCCGGCCCCATTCTAAATTCTTTCAAGGCTCAGCTCCCTCCTCCCCCCTCCTCCTCCCCCGCAGAGAAATGATATAGGAGCCGGGAGGAAGTGACACATTTTCCTGCTTGAATGGAGCAGGCCTCTGCAGCAGCCTCTCGGCAATCGTCGGCCGGCTTATCTCAGCCCGGCCATCGTAGGCGCCTGGTTCCTCAAACAATGCTTTCCTCTGGCTGAACCCTGGCTGGTGACTCGCACGCCTCAGAAAGCGCCATGCTTAGAGGTTCAGAGCACCCTGTGCACGGTGGTTCAAGTTCCTTTCGAGTGCAACTTCCTATCAATAATCCAGCACAGGAGGTTGTGCCTAGAGCTTGCTTAGGCTGGTGAAGGTGACCTTGGGAAATTCAGGACCCTTGGGGAAGAATCTTAAGGTTGGAAGTCCTAGAGATCTGAATCTGCATGCCAGCTCTCTCACTAGCTGTGTGACTTTGGGCGAGTCTCTCAGCCTCTCTGAACCTCTGTGTCTTCCTGAATAGGAAGAGGGGGATTGGTAATAACTGCCTTGAAGGTTGGAATCAGGCTTTAATGAGCTACCGAGGAGTATAATAGATATATAAAGAAGTTCATTTCCCTTCCCCTCCCATCTTGGATTCCCTCTAACCACCAGTCCAACCCACACTCCTATTTGCCTACCCCTTAATGGCATTTTTTATTAGTACTTTACCAGCTTTGCCATTCATTTCACGCAGTGGTATTGCAGTTGAATCATAGAGGCCTCCTTCCCTCAGTGACACTGAAAACTCAAATCAGCATTCCAGTCGTACATCTCATTAGTAACTCCCAAATGACTAACTTAATGCTATACCAACAGAATAATAAAAGGACATAAAAACAGAGAGTGACGTAAAAACCATTACGGGCATGAAGGGCCTCTGGTACCCTCGTTCCCACTTCTGTTTTTGTCCTGCCTCACGTATATCTCCACTATACAGAATTTATCTTATTGTGTTGTAATTACCTGTTTCCATTACTTGTCTCTCGCTACACGAAAAGCTCCTAGAAGGCGGGGAAGGTGCCTCTTTCATCTTTGTGTTTTCAGAACTTAGCTTCACAAAATACATGATAGGTCCGTAATAATCGAATGAATTACATGGAACAAACCACTGAACTAGTAGATTTGGTGCTCACCCGTCCTCCATAGTCTCTGCCCGGGAAACAGTGCTTGGCACACATCGAACACTCGACATAAGTGTTGAATGAAGGCCTTGCGACCGTCCCAGGCTGCAACTTTATCAGTTGTAGAAAGTTTGTTCTACGGGGTCCATGGGCTGAATTGGTGGTTCTCAAATCCTGGTTCTCTAGTGGGTCACAGAAGAATTGCAATGAGATTTAAAAAGATACAGTTTCCTAGACTCCATTTCAGAATGATTCAGGAGGTCTCAGCAAAGACCTGTTAATTTTCAATTAAAAAAGAGTAAAGCTTTGCAGGCGATACTGGTACAGGACCAAAGGTGGGCCTCACTAAACCAGATATTTCTAACAGTTCTCAGGTAGTATGATTTGATATATCATTTTGACTGTTTTTATTTTTATTCATTTTTTTTCTTTTTCTTTTTAGGGCCGCAGTCGTGGCATATGGAGGTTCTCAGGCCAGGGATGGAAACGGAGCTACAGCTGCCATTCTACAGCAACACCAGATCCAAGCTGCGTCTGCGACCTACACCACAGCTCACGGCAACGCCGGATCCTTAACCCACTGAGCAAGGCCAGGAATTGAACCCACAACCTCATGGTTTCTAGTCAGATTCATTAACCGCTGCGCCACAACGGGAACTCCCCATTTTGACTGTTTTTAGAAGACTGCAGATCATCAGAGTGGTTTACTGGGCTGATATAATGTGAATATAAAAAATTTGATTTAAATGAATAGTGTCTCAGGCATACTAGCAATCACATGCCTTTATTTACTTATTTATTTTTAGGGCCGCACCTGTGGCATATGGAAGTTCCCAGACTAAGGGTCAAATTCGAGATGTAGCTGCTGGCTTACATCACGTCATATCAAAGCCAGATCCAAGCCACATCTGCAAACTACACCACAGCTCATGGCAACGCCAGATCCTTAACCTGAGCAAGGCCAGGGATCAAACTCACATCCTCATGGATACTAGCTGGGTTCTTAATCCGCTGAGCCACAACAGGAAAGCATTTTTTAAAAGAAGTACATAATGCATACGACTTTATGTTCAAAATAATAGATTTACATTTTTTTCCCTGAATTTCTGAACCACACAGCTTCTTAGAAGGCAGAGAGCATAGTTTCCAATTTATTTATTTATTTATTTATTATTTTTTGGCTTTTGTCTTTTTAGGGCCTCAACCGCGGCAGATGGAGATCTCCAGGCTGGGGGCTTATGCCACAGCCACAGCAACACCAGATCCGAGCTGCTTCTGTGACCTACGCTACAGCTCATAGCAATGCCAGATTCTTAACCCACTGGGCAAGGTCAGGGATCGAACACACAACCTCATGGTTCCTAGTCGGATTCCTTTCCACTGAGCCATGAAGGGAACTCCTCCAATTTAAATAAAAATAAGTTATTCTAGGTAAACAACACAATGTCATAAATTATTCAGACAACTGTCAGCTGGCTGCCTTCAAGGCAGGGTGAGCATCTGAATAGTCATACCTGGCCTTATACACACGTGCCACAAAACGCGAAAGGTACAAGGGAGAGGGTTTTGTTTTTCTTCCAGGGCAAGCTCTCCTTTGGTGGTCGCAGGACTGATTTATATTTCATCAAGTAGGTAAGAAATCTGCTCTAACCGGGTGGCATCATTCACCTCTACTCCAAGGATGGTTGAATACACCTTTTTTTTTTTCCTTTTCCTTTAAGGGTCGCATAAAAAGCAATATGTCTCTTGCTTAATCAATGATCTTCCTGAATTAACTCCTGATATTCCTTGCCAGCTTTTATTTATTTATTTATTTATTTATTTATTTATTTAGTTAGTTAGTTAGTTAGTTATTTTTAGGGCTGCACCCACGGCACATGGAGGTTCCCAGGATACGGGTCCAATCGGAGCTATGCCACCAGCCCACACCATATACACAACAACACAAGATCCAAGCTGTGTCTGTGACCTACACGGCAACACCAGATCCCTGACCCACGGAGCGAGGCCAGGGATCGAACCCATAACCTCATGGTTCCTAGTCGGATTCGTTTCTGCTGCTCCATGACGGGAATTCCCCTTGCCAGCTTTTAATTTAGGGGGTTTTCTCCTCCTTAATTTATAAGATATCTAGCTTTCACCTTTTCTTTCCTTTTATTCTTTTTTGTTTTTAGGTCTGCACTTGCAGCATATGGAAGTTCCCAGGCTAGGGACTGAATTAGAGCTGCAGCTGCTGGCCTACACCACAACCACAGCAATGCCAGATCCAAGGTGCATCTGAGCCCTATGCTGCTCCTGCAACAACACCAGATCCTTATCCCACTGAGTGAGGCCGGGGATGGAACCTGCATCCTCATGGATACTAGTCGGGTTCTTAACCTGCTGAGCCACAATGGGAACTCCTAACACACCTTTTAGTTTAATGTCCCAGGTAGCCAGCTGGATGGCTGGTCCATTCCTCCTCACTACAGGTAAAACAGACTAACCAGATAACAAAAAGACCACATCTACCTCCCCATAATTTTTTTTTCTCTCTCTCCCAGTTTAATACTTTGCTTTTCTGTTTTTTCTTTTCTTTTTTGGGGAGGGTGGGTGCCCACATTTGTGGCATATGGAAGTTCCCAGGCCAAGGGTCAAATTCAAGCCATAGCTGCCAGCCTACGCCATAGCCACAGCAACTCAGGATCTGAGTCGTGTCTCTGACCTACACCACAGCTCATGGCAATTGGTGTCAGATCCCTAACCTACTGAGTGAGGCCAGGGATTGAACCCACATCCTCATGGATGCTAGTCGGGTTCATTACAACTGAGCCACAATGGGAACTCCCTCCCAGGTCAATATTTTGGACTTCATCTGTTATATAACTACAGGTGGAGGATAAGGAGGTTGGGGCCAGACGAGAGAAACAGGCCTATTTTACTTGGTTTTGTTTTGTTTGGGGGCAGGCCCACAGCATGTGGAAGTTCCCAGGGGCCAGGGATTGAACACATACCACAGCAGTGAGCCTAGTCACAGAAGTGACAATGATGGATCCTTAACCCACGGAGGCATCAGGAAAATCTAAAGCAGGTCTATTTTGAACTGAATCAAGTTCCTTCTCACTCAATAGTCAGGGAATCCTCTGAGAAGCCAAGTAACTGAGGGGAAGAATCCAAGGAGGCCTTCTAGAGATTTGGTATCTTTTAGCAAGGTGGTCAAGAGTCAGAAACACGCGCACATAGAAATGCAAAGTCTGGGAGCAGATACATATGCAAATTTTGTACTGACAAGTAGAGATGGGACAATGAAATTTTTGATCATCTGTTAACTTATACCAGTGTGTTTATAGTTATTCTTCACTTTTCTATTTGGGTGAAAAATTTTGCAGTTTTTACATTGTCAAAAAAACCTGTGACATGTCACAACACATAAGCCATTCAGACAACTTTGGACAATTCTATTATGTTTCTGACACTTGCAGAATCATGTTCAACTCCTCCATGATGGTGAAAATGTCACATTTCTGCCTTTCTACTTTCCCATGCTTTGTGGTGTCATATGTGACTTCTGGTGCCAAGATAGGCAGACAGGATCGGTAGCATGGCTGCACAGTCGCCTGGTATGTTCTGTTTGGCAACAGAGAGCACATCCTTAGGGACTACTGGAGAGACTCCTCCTAGTGTGTCACTGGTAAAGCAAGTGCCTGCCGTTGAGTCGCACAAGAAAGTTTAGGATTTCACAGTGAAATTTCACCTTGCAAAGCTTTGGCAGCCCAAAGGAAAAAAGAAAAGAAAAAGAAATCGACATGGATAAATGGCACAGTACTTTCCATCAATTTTTAGGAGTTGGAGTGACATCCTGGAGGGCACAGATATTTTGGATTTGGCCACAGAGTCATTTCTCTGGAAGGACTTGAAGCTCATCTCTAGGACATGCAAGTCCTTCCTCCTTTGAGGTCCCAAACTGTGAAGCACTTCTCTAAGCAGGACCTGGAGGAGGCGGCTCCCTTGGTAACCAGTAGGACCTGTATTTAGCTTGGAGTCATTTATGGAGTGCCAGCCAATGGGAGTGGCATAAAATGGCATGTATGTCACGACTGTGCTTTCAGACTTTCTGCAGAGGCCAGCCCCATGGCAAAGAAAAGTGGAGGCGGCTCTGTCACGTCAAACCAGAGCTTGTCATCTTCAAGGTTTGGAGTAATCCATCTGCCTTTCTTCAAAAAATGTCTCCCATGAGCGCTTGGGAGGAAGGTCATGTCCTTAGCAGCAACTGTTGAGTAGAAACTCTTGGTCAATAATTAGAAAGAGAGCACATTTTATTGCCTCATATGCCATTCCTTCCACTATGGTAGTGTCATCCTAGTTTTATTATTGTCACCCTAAATCCCCAGCCCAGAAATAACAGGGATGAAGAGCAATTACTTCATTTGTAGCAGTGAAAGCTTTTCAAAATAGTTGTTACTAGTTGTCCAATCAGTCATCTTCTTTCTGTGACACTTAATTAAACATGGACCCTGGAGTCAGACTACATTTGAACTTCAGTTCTGCTTATTAGCAAAGAGACTGTGTCCAGTTACATCTGCTCTCTATACTGCGTTTTCTTACCTGTAAAATGAGGACGATGGTCCCTATCTCCTAGTGCTGTTGCGAAGCACCAATGAGTTAATATATGTCAAGGGCTTACATCAATGTCTGACACTGCTGGTAAGTGCAAGGCAAATATTTGCTGCTTCTGTTGCTGTTGTTATTCCATTCACTTAGCACCAAAAGCAAAAACCGGCCATGGTGACGCTTCACATGACACACCCGTAGGACAGAACAGGTGGCATTAACCCCATTGCATCAAGGTAGAAGACCTAATAAAAATACTTTATTGTGAGCAATACTTTTTTTAACCCAAAGAACTGACTCCTAAACTTAAAGGGCCAGTATCCTACTAACATAAGATTATTTGCTATCCCAAATTAATCAGCTCATATAATCTTTTTTCTTTTCAATAAATCAGTGTTTTTTTCTCAGAAAACTAAATACAGAACTACCATATGATGCAGAAATCCCACTCTTGGGCATATATCTGGACAAAATGTTCCTTGAAAAATATACATGCACCCGTGTGTTTGTTGCAGCACTATTCACAATAGCCAAGACATGGAAACAACCTAAACGCCCACTGACAGATGAGTGGATTAAGAAGATGTGGTATAGATACACAATGGAATACTATTCAGGCATAAAAAAGAACAAAATAATGCCACTTGCAGCAACATGGATGGAACTAGAGACTCTCACACTAAGTGAAGTAAGTCAGAAAGAGAAAGACAAATACCATTTGACATCACTTATATGTGGAATCTAATATACAGCACAAATGAAACTTTCCACAGAAGAGAAACTCATGTGGAGTTCCCGTCGCGGCTCAGTGGTTAACAAACCCAACTAGTAACCATGAGGTTGTGGGTTCAATCCCTGGCCTCACTCAATGGGTTAAGGTTCTGGCGTTGCTGTGAGCTGTGGTGTAGGTCACAGACATGGCTCGGATCCCACGTTGCTGTGGCTGTGGTGTAGGCTGGCAGCTACAGCTTCAATTTGACACCTAACCTGGGAACCTCTGCATGCCGGGGGTGCGGCCCTAAAAAAAAAAAAAGGACTAAATAAATAAATAAATGAAACTCACGGACTTGGAGAACAGACTTGTGGTTGCCAAGGGGAAGGGAGTGGGATGGACTGGGAATCTGGGGTTAATAGATGTAAACCATAGCCTTTGGAACGGATAAGCAATGAGATCCTACTGTATAGCACTGGGAACTATATCTGATCATTTGTGATGGAACATGACGGAGGATAATATGAGAAAAAGAATGTGTGTGTGTGTGTGTGTGTGTGTACGTATGGCTGGGTCGTTTTGCTGTACAGTAGAAAATTGACAGAACACTGTAAACCAACTATAATGGAAAAAATAAAAATTTTAAAAATCAATAGTTTTTTTTTTTTTTTTTTTTTTTTCCTTTT
>PVHT021183556.1:11916407-11928846 GCA_004024745.2 Catagonus wagneri | reverse complement strand
GCTAGGGGTCTAATCGGAGCTGTGGCCACTGGCCTGCGCCGCAGCCACAGCAACGCAGGATCCGAGCCGCGTCTGCAACCTACACCACAGCTCACGGCAACGCCGGATCGTTAACCCACTGAGCAAGGGCAGGGATTGAACCCGCAACCTCATGGTTCCTAGTCGGATTCGTTAACCACTGCGCCACGACGGGAACTCCGAAAAATCAATGGTTTTTAATATTTTGGGTCATGATCTCTTTTAAAATCTGATGAAAACTGTAGGCCCCCTATTTGAAACAATGCACATGCACATCTGCATAGAATATGTTGCGTACAATATCATGGGGTTCATTGACCTCACAGGATCCTTCCACAGACATAGCAAGATTGGATAAAGAAAGTTCTTTATGGAATGGATTTTCTTTCCAATTTTTTTTTTTTTTTTAGGGCCACACCCACGGCATATGGAGGTTCCCAGGCTAGGGGTCAAATCGGAGCTACAGCTGCCAGCCAACGCCACAGCCACAGCAACTCAGGATCTGAGCCGAGTCTGCGACCTACACTACAGCTCATGGCAATGCCAGATCCTTAACCCACTGAACATTGAACCTGCGTCCTCATGGATGCTAGTCAGATTCATTAACCATTGAGCCACAACGGAAGGAACTCCTCCAAAATTCTTTGAGGCCTGTCTCTGTGGTGACTGTTTCAAATGCCAGATTCCCAGCCACACTTCTGTAAGATGAATGTCATGATCCAATTGTTTTTACCTTTTTTTTTTCAACACCTCTTCTTGCAGTTGTTCTCAATCTTGACTGTATGGTAGGATCACATGGGGAGCTTTTAAAAATCCCAATGTGTATCCAAAACTACACCCCAGATCAATTAAATCAGAATTTCTGGAGGGTGGGAGCAAGACATTAATAGGATTTAAAGCTCTCAGATTATTTGGATGTTAAACCAAGGTTGAGAAACGCTACTGTACTGACCCCCATAATTAAGAGCGTAATTCAGTTAATCTGAGCTTTCCAGCCCCTTATAAACCCCTCTGTCCTCTGCATCTTCCTGTGACACTTTGTGCCTTTTCTGTGTGGGCATAACAATTTCCTCTTTAAGCTCATAATGAGTTTCACCTCCTGTTATTTAATATGTCACTAAGAAATGTATTGTTCAGCTACGGCTGAAGAAAGACTTCATTTGACTCAGGGATTATAATGGGGAGAAAAAGAAGCAGAAGAAAACCAATGCTACCTGGGACCATTAAATTCCATCTGATCTCATGTGTATGCTTTACCGAAAAAGCAAAAGACAAAGAGGAGGTGGTGACCAAAAAAAAAAAAATTTTTTTTTTAAAGCTGATGTCGAAGAGGTAGGTGACTCAGTTAAATCTTCGTGAGGGAAGACGTCCAGAGACAAGGTAGAAACATCTCAAGAGTGACATTCCTTTCATCGTAGGAGGTGAAGAGTAAGGTGAGGGCTGAGTAGGTGGATTGAGTAGGCAAAAAACAAAAGGTTTTTTTTCCTCTAGTCATAATTTTAGAACTCAGAGAGACCACTGAGAGGCTCAAGTGCTATTTCTTTCATTTTACAGGAGAGAAAGCAACCCAGGTTGGTGATGTCCCTGCCTGAGGTCTTAGCTGGTGGTGGCAGGTCAGGTCCTCTGAATTCTGAGTGTACGCACATCTTCCGTGATGCTGAGCTGACTGGGTCTCCTATGGCCAAAAGAGACTAGGGGAGCAGAAAAAGCCAAGGTCAACCCATTGATAAGGTGATCATGCAACTTATCACCCCAACCTAGACACTTTGGATAGTTAAAAAAGGACCTCGGGCAAACCTGGAGTTGTTTCCCTTTAATGTCCGTTTGCCATCTTTTAAAAAAATTTTTTATTGGAGTAAACTTATAATGCTGTGTTCGTTTCAGGTGTACGGCAAAGTGGACCAGTTATACATATACACATATCCATTCTTTTTCAGATTCTTTCCCCATTTGGCTATCACAGAGCATGCAGTAACTTTCCCTGTGCTATGCAATAGGTCCTTGCTAATTATCTATTTTATACATAGAAGTGTGTCTATGCCAATCCCAACCTCCCAATTTATTCCTCTCCACAGTGTTTCCCCTTTGGTAACCTAAGTCTGGCTTCAAAATCTTTGAGTCTGTTTCTCTTTTGTGAGTAAGTTCTTTTGCATCATTTCTATTAGAGTCCACATACTAGTAATATCACATGATGTTTGTCTTTCTCTGAGTTACTTTTCTTAGTATGATAATCTCTAGGTCCACTTTTCAATGCCAGCTCTTCCAGTCAAGAATGCTGAGCTGTCCATCAAAAGAAGAAATGGCTGGTTCCAACTCCTGTTACACTCTTTGTCCTCCTTTTATCTGGATCCTGGCATTCCTGTAGGGTAACCTGGGGACTCTTGAGAGAACGGTTTTACAAACATGCTTTAGTGGTGGTGAGATCTCAGATGTGTGTCCTGCACCGCGCCTTCCACTTCCTTCCTTGTGGAGTTTCTGGGTATGAAACCTTCACCCGGTAGGGAGCCTCTCTGACTCCTCTCTCTCCTGCAGACCCGGTGTTGCTTCCCAGAAGAGTGCACTGGTTCTCCTTCCCTCTATTGGTTTCCTTTTTTGAGACCAGTGCTTTGATTTCTGTGTCTTTTTTGCATATTAAAAGACAGAGCTACCCTCTTTGCAAATTAGGCTGTGTTTGCTTAGGGCTGGATTTAAATATCTGCCAAACCTTGGTCAGAAACTTCGTGGGACCTCTAGCCAGTTTTCTGTAGGGGCTGTTCTTCTGAGTTACCCTGTTAAACTTTCACTCTTTGGGGACCTTCCAAGAAGAGACTGCCATCTCCTTATCTGAGAAGGATGCTGTTTCCAAATGGGCTAATAATAGATCTCTCCTGCATCACCTGAGTTTTTCCCTAAGGGGTCTAAGGTAGTTACCAGACTCTGAGATACTATCTCTGCACTGATGTAGAGGGAATTTCTCATATAAAACTCTTGGGACTGGCTTTGGAGGCTCCATTTCTAATCAAAATTGGGACCAATCAGGAGCAGGACTCCATCGAGGGCATGCAATCCCTATAAAATCTATAGATCTCAGTTATCAATATGCCAGGGTTCACCCAACTGTTGCTGTCTTGTCCTCAGATTTCCAAACAGTGCATCTGATCAATTCATTGATCTTAAATGAGTGGCTTACCAAGCACTGCTGCTCTCAGTTAATTTGCTGTTACTGTAGATTTCTGCTACATGGAAATAGCTTAAGCTCATTTATTCTTGAATGTGTCCAGACTTTAGCTGTGGGACTGTCTTCCAACTTTGTGGGAGCTCTCATTACCTTATTATGTTGCCTTGACTTTGATTAGCATTTCTCCCCAGACATAAAGTGGTATTTCCTCCGGATGCGTAGTTTGGGGCCATAAAACCTATTGTGATAAAAGAGGCTAACCTGTGGAGGTGGGTACCTGTGTTGGAGGGAAATCTTAGATTGGAAAGGACTCTGGTAGGAAACGTAGGTGGGGCACTCAATAGCATCCTTGTGTGACCTTCAAAAAAAAAGGAAAAAAAAAACACATATTTTTCCTTCGGCAACTTGGTGGAGATAGCGAACTTTGCTGGGGTGGAGGAGGTTAGATTGTGGAGGTGGGTGCTTCAAATAGCATTTGCGGAGTGGTGTCTCATCTAATTTCCCTTGCTGAAAGCAATTTTGAAGTTTAACTTTTGTCGTCGCTTTATTGCCTTCCAAATTAAGAAGTTATTAAATTTAAATTTTTATTGCAAAACTACCAACATACCATGTCAGAGAGGATTTTGCAGGTCTATTAAGTGTAAGCCAGAACTGATTCATTAAGCTTTCAATTTTCTCTCGAGCCATCTCCAAGTGTTTGTGGAACTACTTGAACCTTTTGGGGAGGCGGGGTGGGGGGGCAGTCTGTTCTAAAGATGAAAGTTACATTCATACCAGACCATATATTGGAGCCTCGGAGGTGAGTTTACATGTTCAGTTCCCAAAGCCGCACCCGCGACATATGGAGGCTCCCAGGCTAGGGGTCTAACAGGAAATGTAGCTGCCGGCCTTCGCCACAGCCACAGCAACGCAGGATCCGAGCTGCGTCTGCAACCTACACCACAGCTCACGGCAGCGCCGGATCCTTAACCCACTGACCAAGGCCAGGGATCGAACCCGCAACCTCATGGTTCTTAGTCGGATTCGTTAACCACTGAGCCACGACGGGAACTCCTACTCAGCCAGTTCTAGTTTGATTGTTTTTTAAGTGTGTGTGTTTGAGGATGTACCTTCTATAAGTTCTCTAGACCAAAGTATGGTAGCAAGGTAAACAGCAGAGAAATAAGCAGCTGGGTGGCATAATGGAAGGAATGTTAGATTGAGTGAATCGAGCTCCACACTAGCTCCTAGCTCCCGGCCTCTCCCCCCAACAGCTGGGTGACCTCAAGCAAGCTACCAGCATTTAGTAACAGATGCTTTAATCACTTGGAGCCCCAAGGTGTCCTCATTTATCTTATGAACGTCTTTGAAATAATACACATGACAGGACTAATATTCTGTCCAAATGCAGACATTATTGTTGATTTTGTTGTCATGAATAATAATGAGATTTGAAACCTGAATTGTGGTGAAAACTGAAATGAGCAGGGCTTTGACTCATTCAAAAATTGAGAAGGCGAGGAGTTCCCGTTGTGGCTCAGCAGGTTAAGAATCCAACCAGTATCCTTGAGGACGTGGTTTAATCCCTGGCCTCGCTCAGCAGGCTAAGTGTTGCTGTTCATAGATGCGGCTTGGATCTGGCGCTGCCATGGCTGTGGTGTAGGCTGACAGCTGTAGCTCCAATTCGACTCCTAGCCCAGGAGCTTCCATATGCAGCAAGTGTGGCCCTAAAAATAAAACAAAATTTGGAAGGTGAACACAGGAAGACCTGCCTTGACATCCGTTTCCCCAGACCTTTCAAGGGCTTTTGGCACTCATGGCAGTTTTGGACCAGAGTTTGAATTCAGGAGTGCAATTTTTGAGGCAGGGTATTGTGAAGTGTGTGTCAATAGCAAAGGCTATTTTCCAGATGGTTAAGTGACAATTAAACTGTTGCTGAGGGGCCTAGAAGGAACAAAACTGAACTTGGATGTGATAGAACCCGATCCAGTAATCAATACAGGAGGATTCGCAGGTTTTTGAATGTATCAGATCTAACACCTTATCCAAATGGTGTAACACTGATGAATAGAAGGTCTGGTGGACTCTTAGCATATCAATTATGCTAAAATTAAACTTTTTTGAAGTTGGAAAAAAAAAAGGAGGTCTGGTGGAGATTTGGGTTTAAACGTTCCATATGTAAGAATGTGTGTAAGGAAATGTGTATTAGTAAGAACTCAGGGAAGGGCTGTTTACCAGTGTTGTCAATGAGTTCAGTGGCGGGAGTTCCCTTCGTGGCTCAGTGGTTAACGAATCCGACTAGGAACCATGAGGTTGCGGGTTCGATCCCTGGCCTCGCTCAGTGGGTTAAGGATCCGGCGTTGCCGTGAGCTGTGGTGTAGGTTGCAGACGCGGCTCGGATCCCACGTTGCTGTGGCTGTGGTGAAGGCCGGCAGCTACAACTCCTCTGAGACCCCTAGCCTGGGAACCTCCGTATGCCACGGGTGTAGCCCTAGATAAAAAGGCAAAAAGACAAAAAAAAAAAAATGAGTTCAGTGGCATCATGAAGGACCATGCCGTATCTCCAGTCAGGGGCTCGGGAGAAGTATTAGCGCTGAAGAATTTCTCATGACTTAACTGCAAAATGCTCTGAGCTCTGGAGTTCCCACTGTGGTGCAATGGGATCAGTGGCATCTCTGCAGCACCAGGATGCAGGTTGGATCCCCACTGGGCACAGTGGGTTGCTGCAGCTGTGGTTAAGGTTGAAACCACAGCTCAGATCTGATCCCCTGGCCCTGGAACCTGGAACTCCATATGCCAAGTGGGGCGGCCAAAAAAGGAAAAAAAATGCTCTGAGCTAGATATGAGGAGGGAGTAGATAATGGCAAGATGCAAGATACAATAATCTTAATATAATGGATCTTCAAAATGAGGTTAAAGCCCAGAAACAATACCTTAAGTCTCAAAGGGCATTACCAAACATTGGTGCAGGTGTGGACTGAGATTATGGTAGCAGTTCTAACTGGAAGTATGGTTAGAAATTGGTAAGTAACAGCTTCTTACACGTCCAATCTATCTTTACCGCAACTCCAAAACAACTTTTATTTTTAAGCATAGATTTTTTTTTTTTTGATATTGGTTTAGTCTTCACTGGTGATGACACATGTTCCAACACTGCTCTTTCGTGTCTCATTAGAAAACATCATTAGAATGGACTTCCAAAATTAAGTTTATTCTTTTCCCTGGTATATGTTGAGTATAGAATATTTGGAGGAATGCAAATGTCAAAGGAGAAAAAATTACCCATTGTGCCACTGCCCAGAGACATTTATGTGAACACCTTTTGAATTTCCTTCCTGTATTTTTGACTCTACATATTTTGTATGTTTGTTGTACTGCTGGTGATCATATTGTATCTGCATTTTGTATCCTCTTCCTATAAAGCACAAGCAATTTCCTCTGTTTTTGCAAATGTTTGACTCCATAATAATCCTCCTGGCGGATTCCCTATCATTTTCCTTAAACACCTGCTAGAACAGGATATTTTGGTGATTTGACCTTGAACATTGTGGGCTGAATGGTCATTCTATCTAGACTCTGTGGAGTTTGGGAAAGCTATCATTTGGGCTGAATTCTGTAGATATTAAGAAAGAAGGTAAGAAGCTGACATCTGCTAATAATTTTCCCTGTAAGGCCCTTGAACCTGTTCCCTGTCAGAAGCATGGCTTTGATGGGTTTGCTGGAGTTTCAAACCGTATCATTTTCTAATCAGGGATCTCTCTTTTTACCCTTCAGTTCATGGTCTTTCCTGGACACCCCAAGTTCTAATTGCCTAGAGGACAGAAGCCTCTAAATCTCGCCACTTCTGTTTACTGTGGAGGAGGTTTGTGTTTATCTTTGCTCTGAGGAAAAGAACAAATTTCAAATGATTCCCCTCTTATCCTATATTATTCTTTCAAAAGCTGTCTCGCAAAAATCCACGGGAGAGTTCCCTTGCGGCACAGCAGGTTAAAGATCAGGTGTTGTCACGGCAGTGGCTCAGGTTGCTGCTGTGGCTCAGGTTCGATCCCTGACCCAGGAACTTCTGGATGCCTCAGGCACGGCCAAAACAAACAAACCAACAAAACCCCACGGGTGAGTCCTGTTAGTTCCATCCTGCTGGTGAGACGGTGGGTGTCCTTAGTGCCTCTCAGCTCAAGTTGGAAGCAAAACTCCTCCAGGACCTGTGAATTCTCCAGAATCTCATCAGGAAAACCCAGAGGGAGTTTTCCTCTTGGTGCACTTAAGCTGAACTCCCTTCTGCTGGGAACTATTTGTGCATCTCACACGTGGTCAAGTGTCGAAGTTCTGGCTAGGGCTCATATGAAAGAAATGCTTTCATGAGAGCACGTGGCTCATGTGATTGAGAGAATGACGCCATATGGGCTCCTCTTAGATAATATGTATTCAGGGGCAAAGGACCGGTTGAAAGCTGTGAAGATGACTCTATATAAGCAACTTACATATTTAACCAATGACTGCCTATCAAATGTGGATCAGAATGACCAAGATAATTTGTAAAATGTCTCTTTCTTTCAGGTTTAAGAAGGATGAGTGAAAACATTTTTTTCTTTCCTTGGGGTCACACCAGCGGCATATGGAGGTTCCCAGACTAGGGGTCCAGTTGGAGATGTAGCTGCCCCCTACGCCACAGCCACAGCCACAGCAACTCCAGATCCAAGTGCATCTGTGACCTACACCACAGTTCATGGTAATGCCGGATCCTTAACCCACTGATTGAGGCCGGGGATCAAACCTGCGTCCTCATGGACACTACTCAGATTCGTGTCCACTGAGCCACGACGGGAGCTCCAAAAACATTTAAGATTATGGCAAGCTTTAAGGAGCCAACATGTCAGTGGTTTTCTTCCCAAGCCAGAGAGATTTATTCATTCATCCATTAATCCAACAAATTATGCGGCTGATGATATGGAGGTGAATAAGACACACTTCCTACACTCACACGACTCGGGCTACTAATAGACACATATTTAGATAATTCTAACATGATCTAGTAAAAGCATAAAGTGCATTAGATTTTATGAGACTATTTCAGAAGGGTACCTGACCCAGATTCAGGTGTATAGTAAATTGGGACGGTAGCAGAGAAAACTTCCTGGAGGTAGTTACATCTGAGTTGTATATATGTATATATATATTTTTTTTGTTTGTTTGTTTGTTTTTTGTCATTTTAGGGCCTTACCTGCCGCATGTGGAGGTTCCCAGGCTAGGGATCAAATTGGAGCTACAGCTGCTGACCGACACCACAGCCACAGCAATGCAGAATCTGAGCCACATCTGCAACCTATACCACAGCTCAGGGCAACGCGGGATCCTTAAACTACTGAGCAAGGCCAGGAATCGAACCTGCAACCTCATGGTTCCTAGTCGGATTTGTTTCCGCTGAGCCATGATGGGAATTCCTGAGTTGTGTTTTTGAAAAACCAGAAAGGGTTTTGTTGGCTGAGGTGGGAAAGAGGGATGAGCATGTGGGTATGTTGGGGTGGGGGTGGAGGTGGTGTGAGTAGATGGTGAGGTTCAAGGGAAAGAGGCTGCATCTACGGAGGCATGGAGGGGACATGAAATCAAGACTTATGTTCTGGAAGTACTTGTTTGAAATGCTTATTGGACATCTGTAGAAATGTCACCCAGGCAAGTAGAGGTGTGTTGCCTGCAGTTTCAGGGCTAGGACAGAGCTGGAGATCTGGTAAGTATGTGATATTTACATCTGTAAATATCTGTAAATTACAGATGAGTTTGCCTGGGGAGCATTCAGTTAGAAAAGAAGACCCAGAGAGACAGGTCGCTCTAATGTTTAAGGGTAGTCTCCGAGGAAGAACCGGCAAAGGAGACTGAAAAGAGGTGGCTAGAAAGTTCAAGGGAACCGATAATATGTCAAGAAAAAAAGGGGGGTTACCATTGTGGCTCAGCGGAAACGAAGCTGAGTAGTATCCATGAGGACACAGGTTCAATCCCTGGCCTCACTCAGTGGGTTAAGGATCCAGCGTTGCCGTGAGCTGTGGTGTAGGTTGCAGATGTGGCTCGGATCTGGTTTGCTGTGGCTGTGGTGTAGGCCGGCGGCTACAGCTCTGATTAGACCCCTAGCCTGGGAACCTCCATATGCCATGAGTGTGGCCCTAGGAAAGGCAAAAAGACAAAAAAAAAAAAAAAAAAACTAAGATAAGGAAGGGGAGAGGAACAACAGCAACGCTGTCTTTGGGCTAATGGGTTTTCTAGCCTCTCTTCCTATGTGCCATTTAGAGGAAAGGGAGGCAGCCTGTGGTCCACTGAAATGACTGCCCCAAGTCAAAAAGTGGACAGGTCATTCCAGGGGGCACTGATTCTTGATTATTAGGACCATCTTGGCTCCCGTGGGCTTGTAGTGTTTTCAAGACTCTATATAATGTTCTTAAGATGGCACCTAGCACATAGTCCCAGCATACAGTCCAGTGCTATATGAATTTTTAGTAAAATTATCTGCATCTAGGCAAGCTCTATTGGCATTGAAGAAGGACAAATCATTTATGTAGACCAAATCATTTTCAGGAGGTGTGAAGACACCCATCTTACACATGGCAAACATTGAAACATAAAAAAGAAAAATAACTTGTATATAGGGGGTGCCAGACCTTTAGTTTAATAATCTATGCTCTCTTGAGTTCTTTTTTTTTTTTTTTTGTCTTTTTGCCTTTTATCTAGAGCCGCACCCGTGGCATATGGAGGTTCCCAGGCTAGGGTCTAACAGGAGCTGTAGCCACCGGCCTACGCCACAGCCACAGCAGCGCGGGATCCGAGCCGCGTCTGCAACCTACACTACAGCTCACGGCAACGCCGGATCCCTAACCCACTGAGTAAGGCCAGGGATCGAACCCGCAACCTCATGGTTCTTAGTCGGATTCGTTAACCACTGAGCCACGAAGGGAACTCCTCTCTTGAGTTCTGATTAAGGTTTTCTAAAGAGTCTAGGATTGACCTATCAAACATGCGCAGAGAAAATAAAAAGGGAAACGAACAGTAAAGGTGTCTCCAAAGAAATAAATTTATGTGAGTTCCCGTCGTGGCACAGCAGAAACGAATCCGACTAGGAGCCATGAGGTTGCAGGTTCCATCCCTGGCCTCGCTCAGTGGGTTAAGGATCTGGTGTTGCCGTGAGCTGCGCTGTAGGTCGCAGATATGGCTCAGATCTGGCGTTGCTGTGGCTGTGGTGTGGGCCGGCAGATGTAGCTCCCATTCGACCCCTAGCCCGGGAACCTCCATATGCCGTGGGGGCGGCCGTAAAAAGGAAAATAGAAAAAAAAAGGAAATATATTTATGAAATCAACCAAAATAGAAGTCAGTACAGCACACAGTGTGTTTAAGTTTTGTGTCTGTTTGCACAGGTAGCTGAAAGATGACAGATACCGGGTGGCGTTTTAGTTTTGGTTTGTTATTGGTTAAGTAAAAAGTATTAACGTAGAAATAGAGGAATACCAATACAATGGTGCAGCTCTTCCATGTGGAAGAATTTTGAAATTTGTTTTACAATGGAACAGCTCTGCATATGGAGAATAAGGCAGAAAGTGTAGAAAAGTGGAGATAATAGGGAAGGGATGTAAATAATTGTAAAAATTCTCCTTGGTTTCTGAATGCCTTATCACTCCTTTCTGTCTCAGGGTCAAATCCTGGATGTTTTTACAGGTGTTTTTTGCACAGGAAAAATGTGGTTATCTCATGGAGATATTGTGGAGATGTTGATATTTAAAGTGTATAGCAATTAGTGACTACATTGTTAGTTCATCTTTTTGTTCTGCTTTATTTTGTTTTGTTTTTTGTCTTTTTTAGGGCCACACCCGCACCATATGGAGGTTCCCAAGCTAGGCGTCTAATCAGAGCTACGGCTGCCAGTCTATGCCACAGCCACAGCAATGCCGGATCCGAGCTGTGCAAGAGACCTGCACCACGGCTCACCACAGGATCCTTAACCCACTGAGTGAGGCCAGGGATGGAACCTGTGTATTCCATGGGTTCTGGTCAGATTGGTTTCCTCTGAGCCAGGACGGGAATTCCAGTTAGTGCATCTCTGAAGGAAGTTACACATCCCCTCTTGGCTGACGATTTTTTTTTCCCTTATGCATTCCCCCGCCCCCCTTTTTTTGGCTGGTGGGGGGCATGTGGAGGATCCTGGGCCGAGGACTGAACCTGCGCCACAGCAGAACTCCAATTTATTCCTTTTAATTCCACTGAAGATGCTTTCAAAACAAATAATAATAACTGCAGCTATCATCAAACTAAGTCATTTAATCCTTGAAACAATCCTAAAAGGTAGGATTGTTCCCTTCATCTCGTGCGCAGAGTCAGCATTTGGCATCCCGGCTTCAGAGCCCAGCTCTTAACTACTGTTTCTACACTTTGGGCTGGACAGATCTGGGCCAGGGTGGACAGACATGGGCCACTTTTTCCGGCATATTCTGCTAATAGCAAATTCAGTTTCCTTTTTTGAAACCACTCTTAACTGCCTTCAGTTGCCAAGGGCTCTCGCCTCAGTTCCCAGGGTCCACGAGAAGGTAATTTAATCCACACAGATGGCACCAGCCCAGTTACGTCCTGGAACTTTCACCTTGGCTGAGCAGCGAGTCTGCACCACCGTCCCTTTATTTTATTGGCCTCGGGGCTGACCGACGGTGTTATTATTTTAAATATCAATACAAGTATTCTCTAAAAAGACACAGGACCCCATCAGTCCCTACCAGCGAGCACATTAACCGCACCACTGAGCCGGCCCCAGAGTCTAGGCACTAGCGCGTGGGTGTGCGCATCGATGTGCGGCAGCACCTCGGACTGGAACCAGCAGGGCGGGCACAGGGTACACCGCCAGCAAGACCAGCATCGCGCCGGCCAGGCCCGCTGGGACGCAGCGGGCGGGGCAGAGCGGGAAGGGGCGTGGCCAGGAGCCCGCCGGGCTGCTCCCCGCCCCTCCCCCTCTGCTCCCGGCCCCAGCCCTCACCCCGCCCCGCCCCTCCGGCCCAGCCCGGCGGCTCCGCCCTCCGGGTGACGTCACTGGCCAGGCCAGCCGGCGCCATTTTGAAAGTGGAGTCGCCTGCCCTGCCGCTGCCGCCGCCGTCGCCGTCCTAGCTGCCGCCGCCGCTGCTGGAGAAAGAGCAAGAGTGGGGAAGCCCCAGAGTGAAATCCACCATCCCGCCGGCTGGTCTGCCCGCCCCTCCTTCCTTCTTCCCCGACCCCCGCCCCCTCCCCCCACAGGTGCCATCCGCCGCCATCCGCCCTCTTTAC